>CM045731.1:247500-250000 GCA_024760905.1 Plotosus lineatus
CAGGCACACACACACACGCGCATACAGGCACACACACACGCGCGCATACAGGCACACACACTCGCGCATACAGGCACACACACTCACGCATACAGGCACACACACTCACGCATACAGGCACACACACTCACGCATACAGGCACACACACTCACGCATACAGGCACACACACTCACGCATACAGGCACACACACTCACGCATACAGGCACACACTCTCACGCATACAGGCACACACACTCACGCATACAGGCACACACACACACACACGCATACAGGCACACACACACACACACGCATACAGGCACACACACACACACGCATACAGGCACACACACACACACACGCATACAGGCACACACACACACACACACATACAGGCACACACACACACCCACACACCCACACACACACGCATACAGGCACACACACACACACACGGATACAGGCACACACACACACGCATACAGGGACACACACACACGCATACAGGCACACACACACACACGCATACAGACACACACACACACACGCAGACAGGCACACACTCACACACGCATACAGGCACACACACACACACGCATACAGGCACACACACACACGCATACAGGCACACACACACATGCATACAGGCACACACACACACACGCATACAGGCACACACACACACACACGCATACAGGCACACACACACACACGCATACAGGCACACACACACACACGCATACAGGCACACACACACACACGCATACAGGCACACACACACGCATACAGGCACACACACACACACACACACACACATACAGGCACACACACACATACAGGCACACACACACACACACAGGCATACAGGCACACACACACGCATACAGGCACACACACACACGCATACAGGCACACACACACACGCATACAGGCACACACACACACGCTACAAGACACAGGCACACACACGCTGCACACAGACATACACACACGCACACACGCACACAGACACACAGGCACACACACGCACGCATACAGGCACACACACACGCATACAGGCACATACACACACGATACAGGCACACACACACACACAAACGCATACAGGCACACACACAAACGCATACAGGCACACACACGCATACAGGCACACACACGCTGCATACAGGCACACACGCACACACAGGCACACACACGCACACACAGGTACACACACGCGCACACAGGTGGCACACACGCGCATTACAGGCGCATTACACAGACGCACACAGGCACACACTCGCGCACACAGGCGCACACAGGCGCACACACTCGCGCACACAGGCGCACACACGCTCACACAGGCACACACACGCGCACACAGGCACACACACACGCGCACACAGGCACACACACACGCGCACACACGCACACGCGCGCACACAGGCACACACACACACACGCGCGCACACAGGCACACAAACACACGCGCACACAGGCACACACACACGCGCACACAGGCACACACACACACAGACACACAGGCACACACACACACGCACACAGACACACAGGCACACAGACACACAGGCACACAGGCACACACACAGGCACACAGACACACAGGCACACAGACACACGCCGCGCAACAGCCACACACGCGCTACAGCATACAGGTACACACACGCTGCTGCATACAGGCACACACACACACGCTGCATACAGGCAATAATACACGCATACAGGCACACACACACACATACAGGGCACACACACGCTGCATACAGGCACACACACACGCTGCATACAGGCACACACACGCCGCACACAGGCACACACTTCAAGGCAGACACAGGCGCATTACAGGCGCATTACACTTCAAGCAAGCATTACAGGCGCATTACACGCCACACAGGCATACACACGCCGCACAGGCACACACACACGCCGCACACAGGCACACACACACGCCAAGACACACGCACACGCCAAGGCATTACAGGCACACACACACACACGCGCGCACACAGGCACACAAACACACGCGCACACACACACGCGCACACAGGCACACACACACGCGCATACAGGCACACACACGCGCATACAGGCACACACACTCGCGCATACAGGCACACACACTCGCGCATACAGGCACACACACTCGCGCATACAGGCACACACACTCGCGCATACAGGCGCACACACTCGCGCATACAGGCGCACACACACGCATACAGGCGCACACACGCATACAGGCGCAAAGACACACACACATACAGGAACACACAAACACACACACATACAGGCACAAAGACACACACACACACACACACATACAGGAACACAAACACACACACACACGCATACAGGCACACACACACACACATACAGGAACACACACACACACGCATACAGGTGCACACACACACGCATACAGGCGCACACACACACGCATACAGGCACACACACACACGCATACCGGCGCGCGCACACACGCATACCGGCGCGCGCACACACGCATACCGGCGCGCGCACA
>CM045731.1:265000-325000 GCA_024760905.1 Plotosus lineatus
CACACATACAGGCACACACACATACAGGCACACACACACACACACATACAGGCACACACACATACAGGCACACACACATACAGGCACACACACACACACACACACACGCATACAGGCACACACACACACACGCATACAGGCACACACACACACACACGCATACTGGCACACACACGCATACAGGCACACACACGCATACAGGCACACACACGCATGCATACAGGCACACACACACACATGCATACAGGCACACACACACACATGCATACAGGCACACACACACATGCATACAGGCACACACACACATGCATACAGGCACACACACACATGCATACAGGCACACACACACATGCATACAGGCACACACACACATGCATACAGGCACACACACATGCATACAGGCACACACACACATGCATACAGGCACACACACACACACACACACGCATACAGGCACACACACGCACACACGCATACAGGCACACACACATACAGGCACACACACACACACAGGCACACACACACACACACACAGGCACACACACACACACACATACAGGCACACACACACACACACACATACAGGCGCACACACACACATACAGGCGCGCACACACACTCACACGCATACAGGCACACACACACACGCATACAGGCACACACACACACGCACACAGGCACACACACACGCACACAGGCACACACACACAGGCACACACACACACACAGGCACACACACACAGGCGCACACACACACACAGGCGCACACACACACAGGCGCACACACACAGGCGCACACACACAGGCGCACACACACAGGCGCACACACACACACACACACACAGGCACACACAAACACAGGCACACACAAACACAGGCACACACAAACACAGGCACACACAGTACCTCCTATCACTGAACCACACCCACACTCTCTTGACAGATGAGTCACACCCAAAACCACATATACTTCATTTACACTCCTAAAAGAACTACAAGCGCAGGATTAAGTTCAATCAAGATTAAAAACAAGAGCTCCATTCTGATTTTCACCTCGCCATCCTACAACCAAACAACACTGCAGTCAGACTAGAATCTATAAAACTTCACTACTGATGCATTTGACCAAATATTCTTGAGATTTTGCTCCTGGCTGGTTACTGGCTGTATTTTATTAATAAGTATATTTTCTACTGGTTGCAGAGAATTTTTAGTCTCGGTTTTGGTGTAACAATTTCCATCACATGAACAAATGAGATAAAAACATCCAGGTATACAACTGAACTATACAAGGAACCTGTATGGAAAACACCATACAGTTCCATTCAGTCGTTTATTCAGAAATGCTACAACACACAAAATTACCATTGTGGCTTGATGGCCATATGCAAATGAGGAAAAATACTTAGACGGATGGGTGAAATTTTAAAATATTCAAAAACCTGAAAAGTGAAACGTGCATGGCGTTTCCATGCAGTGGGGGTTTCGAAGGGAGTGGGCAAGTTAAAATTGTGTCTCATGCAATGTTTTAACAACATTTCTAATAATATAATCTGAACCTTCACATGAATTTTTTTCTTTATTTTGCATCAACAGATGAAATGTTCAAACATTATATCTATTCCTGCAAAATAAAGAGATTTCTTAAATACAAGACGAAATATGCCAAACAATCTCACAACTGCCTGCTGAAATGGTGAAGGGACCACTTCATATTCCTTTCCTTTGCTACGTTTTATTTACCAGGTACACACTGTACACCACTGCACTTTTAGCCAGGGGTCAGGTGTCTGGTTGCCCCTTAAAACTCTTCGAGTTGAAAAATCTTTTCCAAAAAAAAAAAAAAAAAAAAAAGAAAGAAACGCCTGATCATAAAATAAATAGCGGTACATGTTAGGATAAATTACATGTAAAAGATAAAAAAGCCTTTAATCTGTAGACCTACCTTACTTTTATTTTATATTTGATGGGACGCGTACTTCATTGTCTTTTAACAGTAATCACAATACGTGTATATCGTGATGTGCGGTTTTTAAAGCCACGTTCCCCATTTGTCACCTTTTTTTCCCCACTCGTTTAGCCACCAAAGAAATGAGGAATCCTGGGAATGACTGTCCGTGTTTTGCTTTTTTTGCCAACAATGTTTATAACACCTATCACACTGCGTAACCCTGTGATTCAAGGGGTTCATCACAGCCATACGGAAGTAAGCGTGGTACATTGATCGGAGTTTATTTTGAAAATTACACCACACACACACACACACACACACACACACACACACACACACACACACACACACACACACAAAACAAGAGATAGCACAGACTGTGCCATTACTGCAGACTGCGTATGCAGCGACAACCACCTCCACACCACACCCCCGTGAAATATCAATGGATTTACACAATTCAGAAAAATTATCATTTTGGACTTGAAAAAACGCGCAGCACATGCCAGAAAACTTCACATATGCAGATGCACAACTAGACTGTGTAGAGAACGTGTACACAAAGTATCATGAAGATCGTTTCTGTTACTTTCCTGGAACAGCAATAAGAATACAGGGATCCCTCACTTTCCACGGTTAATTGGGACTGAGATCCCCACGGGACCACCAAAATACACGAAGTAGGATCACCTCCCCCATCCCCACTGACGTATATATACATGTTTATGTATATAATATCAATAAATACCTATTCAATGCTATAAATGCTTATAATAACAATTAAAAAAATAATGCAGAGGATGTAAATTAAATATAAATACACACACATACAGATGCGCGGTGCACGCACTCAGATGCGCACCTCACAACAATGTAACTAGTTTTGATGGGAGGTTTTGGGTTGTTTTTGTTGGTTTAGGGGTTGTTTTTTTGTGCATAATTGGCCTTGTTTTTGTGGTATTTTCCTTCACTTTTTCCCTTATTCTTCTTTAATTTCCTTATTTTTTTTAAAAATTTGATTAATATTTAAAAAAAAACGAAACCCGATGCACTGAAGCCAAATGAATTGAAGCGCAAAGTAGCAAGGGATCCCTGTAATTGTTAATGAACAGACAACGGTTTATGGAAAGTTCGGAATATGACAGACGGTGGGTTAAAGTGTTGTAAAAGGTTTTCTTTTACACAAGTGAGCACCTTATTCTCCTCCAGGAACTTGAGTTTAATGGAGACATCACTGCGTATCTTCTCATATTTTTCACGGTGGATGTGGAACTGGATCTGAGACTGTTCAATCTTGGGCAGCGTGTTAGCATCACGTGGCCCGAGATTCAGCTCCTCTAAATCTGTACGATAGGCATCATATTCAATCCTGCAGTACAGAGACATGGACACAGATCCATTTCAGTATGTTAACAGAAGGAAGTACAGAATTTCATTATCTGACATGGCTTCTTACTGTGTGGTCAAACCTGCAGCTTCTCCTAAAGAACTGATTACAAAACAAAGGGACTGTGTGTACCTGGCTGCTTCGTACTGTTTTATGTTGATCATCGTGTCCTCGATAGTTTTATCCACCAGTGTGTTAACACTGGCGATGAAGAAGTTGACAGCACTTAAAAGAGTGTCACCATTCTTAGAGAGGAGCTTCTGAGTCTCAGCGTTGTAGCCAAACTCCTCCTAAAGCAGGATGATGAAATAAAACCAAAAACATGAAGAATGAAACCTCTGTAGAGCAGAAAACTATTCTGTGAATGTCCCCCTCCCACAGCAAAACGCACACAAACACACACACTCTCTTTCTGAACATAAATGTTGTGATTGATACAGTCAATTGGTGGTAGGGTAACGTCCAGTCAGTAAAAAGCATCACGTTTGGTAAAGACGTGAGCTGCTGTGATATGTTTGCGAAACCTTACCTCGTCCAAACTCACACAAAATACAATACTGGTAGGTAAATAACGTAAAGAGTGTACAACATCCAAATAAATAAACAGAGACAGCAACCTTCACTCCCATCACACGCAAATCAAAATGAAATAGTAACGACTTTCACAAATCTTATTTATTTATTTAAATAATCATTCATCCATTCATTTTCTAAAGAGCTTAATCCCAATTAGGGTTGCTAGGAAGATGGAGCCCATCTCAGCTGACTTGGGGTGAGGGCAGAGTACACCCTGGACAGCTCGCCACACCATCGTGGGGCAAAAACACGCTGACGGCTATGCAGCGCTTTTTACGAAAGTCAGCAATGGTTCTTTTACGTGAACCTCCAGCACAGACAGTAAGACACACGGCCGGCCTTTGATAAGCCAGTTAGTGCACTAGTGGAACAGTTACAACCCATTGAGAGTGGGGCTTGAACCCCCAACCTTAGGATCAGTGATCCAGCACCTTTACCACCAGGCCAACACTGCCCTTTATTTAATTAATTTATTTATTTACAATGGTACCTCACCTTACAAAATTAATCCGTTCCAGAAGTGGTTTCGTAACCTGATTTTTTCGTAAGTTGAGCCGCATTTTACATGTAAAAGGCCTGATTCGTTCCAAGGCCCCCAATACAACCCCATAAACCCTTTAAAAATGATAAAAGTATACCTTTAAAGGCCTCCTTCTGCTTCAATCTTGTACCGATGGTAGACGGGTTTGGCCATATTCTTTTGCGATACCACTCAACCGCATGCCACGAGCCCATTTATTTTCACTCACACCGGGAATCACTTTCACTGGGAATTGCAAGCGTGTGTGTGTGTGTGTGTGTGTGTGTGTGTGTGTGTGTACGTGTGTGCACGCGTGTGTTGACCATGTCTTCTTAGCAGAGCTATAATCTTACAAATGTTTATGCAAAGTTAAAAGCCTGACCCAAAAAAATAAAGTTGCAATGAGCACACTCAAAAAACTCATGAAACAACAGTAACCCTGTCCTTTACGCGTGTTAGAACTCCGTGACGAACGATGGGTCGAAGGCGCATGAAAAGCATCATGGGTATTGTGAAGCTACAGCTCCCTCCTAGCCAATGGGAGGCCATCGGGTCGGGATGTTGGGAGAAAGCCAATGGGAGAGCAACTCGCGAACTGTTTGAATTTTTGAGATGGCGCGTTTCGTAACGTGAATTTTTTTCGTATACAGGTATGGAAATTTTAGGTAAATGCATTTCGTAACCTGGATTTTTCGTTTGTTGAATCTTTCGTAGGGTGAGGTACCACTGTACTCTGCTTCCTAAATATTTATGAAACTGAAACACTGTGTCCAAGCTCTTCCATCACCACCTTCGAACTGAGCCTCTTTAATAAATCCCAATAAAAAAAGAGGTTCAGTAGATCCTCCACTGAAACCCGTCCATCTGTAAATCTAAACTAAGATAAAACTTATTCTCCAGATGTCAATGACTCAATGATGAACATGAGTCTTCATCTCAGAGGAATAATCACACTGCGGTGATAAAGGAGTAATAAAGAACAATTCAGGCTGCTGAGCAACAAGGTGCGCTACCATCAACATGGAAATCACCGGTTTGAATACAGGTTGATACTGCAGTCAGTCCCTGGGAGATATATGGCCCAGATCTCACGTGAAGGAGGGATGGCATGGCATACGCTCACTTCCTCGTCGTTCACGTAGTGAATTTCTCCATTGTGAGATTAATAAAGCTGTATCCTATCTTCACAGTGATCATAATTCAATCACGGGCGTGCATGAGAGGGCAGACAACAATTTCCCTCGGAGTGTGTTAGGCCGCCTCCAAATCTGCATACGCAGCAGTTTGTAAAGATTAAAGCAATTTGTGGCAGCATCACATGTCACGGTGAGGGAGTGTGCATGTTTCCACTCCTCTCTGGTCGGTGGTGGTCATGTGATAAGGAAGATAATACTTGACAGGAAGGAATTGGATATGACTAAAATTAGAAGGATTTTTTTTTAAAGATTTATTCTGTTTATATCAGGAAATGTCTGCATATGAAGTGGCACTGTGCATCTATTGTGAATAAATTTGCATTTTTTGCTTTTTTTTTATTTAAAGTAAATGACTTTTGGCTCACATGCAGTTCAGGTGTTTTGAGACTAAGATCAGCGAAGGCATCACCCAGTTGACGTTGTGTCTGCATCATCTGTGCAAGCTGATTGGCCAGCGTCTGTGCCAATTTCACTACCTGCTCATATTTACGCTTGTTATCACGGAGCACCTCAATACGAGCCTCCAGCTCCAGGTCCACTGTACGTGAGCCACGACCCAGTTTCTCCGAGAGGATCTGTTTAGTACACTGTAAAGAAGCAAAAAAGGTACAAAGGATCAAGTGCGGCACTCACTCACTCACTCACTGAGACATTCGCCAACACACCCACTCACTCCCTCGCAGACACACCCACCTACTTGATCACTCACTCACTTTCTCGCCGACACACCCACCAATTCACTCCTCACTCTCACGTCGACACACCCACTCCCCAGTCACTCACTGTCTCGCCGATACTTCCACACACCCCACTCACTCACCGACACATCCACCCACTCGCTTGCCAACACACCCACATATTCTCTCTCTGACACATTCACCACCCTACTCACTCCCTTGCTGACACCCCCATTCACTCCCTTGCTGACACCCCCACTCACACCCTTGCTGACACACACCCCTACTCACTCCCTTGGTGACACACACCCCTACTCACTCCCTTGCTGACACCCCCTACTCACTCCCTTGCTGACACACCCCCCCACTCACTCCCTTGCTGCCTCACCAACACCCATTGTCTCGCTGATCTATCCCACCACTCACTCTCTCATCAACACACCCTCCACTCACTAACAAATGCACCCACTCACACTCTCTCGCCGACACACCCACCCACCCTCTCTCTCTGACACACCCACCCATCCACTCTCTCATTCTTGCTGACACACCCACCCTCTCTCTCTGTCTCTCACTGAAACACCCACTCTCTTGCTCTCGCCGATACACCCACCTACCCAATCTCTCTCGTCGAAACACCAACCCACTCACACTCACTCTCGCTGACACAATCTCTCTCTCTCTCCCCCCCCCTCGCCAACACACCCACCCACTCACTCACTCTCTCAAATAAACTAGGGTTCTACATTGTATGTGGGCCTCCATGTAAACAGTTGATTGCAGATGTACCTTTGTTTGCGGTGATGGGAATCTTATGCAATGAGTGTTATACCTTTCAGTTTGATAAAATGCACTGTATGTTGATTGCTTTCAGTCACTGTGCAGGCAGTATCTTTTATATCTTTTGGCTTTGCTGGAATTCTCCACACCAGCAGTAAATATTAACGTTGGTGGATCCCCCCCTCCCCCATCAGCTCCGTTCTCCTGTAGCACTGAGATCTTAAGTAAGCTGGTGATGTTTACAGCAAGGTAGCAGTTTTTGGGCCCGAAATCTGCTGGGCTATGGGTACGATAGTACCTTGCAGGTTAAAGCTTGATGCTACTGCTAGCAGCATTGGGAATATAAAAAATAACCCTGGCAGAACAGCATTTTAGCTGCTACTGATTCAAATACTCACTCGCCCGCTCACCTTGTAGGTGTTAATGCTCCACTTCCTGACCAACTCAAGTTTTTCCATTGCCGGGTTTTTCATGTCATCACTGAGGACCAGGGCCCTGCTTTTACTTGGTTCTGTAGTGGAGCCTGCTCAAAACACATAATCCAAGACATCAAGTTAAAAAAAAAAAAAAAGTACACAATGGGCTTATGAATTGCAGATGTTTAAAACCAAACTGGAGAGTTATTCACATGTTTAAACAGCCAAGAAACTGAGAACAGTCTCAAAGCCTCAGATTCTCAAAGTCTAAGAACCGTAATGCAGTATTGAGGAACCGGTTTATCTTGATAATAGCGGAGGAAAGAACACCCATCACATCAGTAACTTTCAGAGGGATAAAATTTGATAAAATTTGGTAAAATTAGAAATCCAATCAAGACACATCCATGCAGCCTCGTATTATTACAATAAAATATCTGTCTGCTTGAAGATTCTCTGCTCTTCACTGTAGATGTAATAATAAATATCAAGGTTTGTCATGTGGTTAGACCTCTACAGATATCTTCAATTAAAGAAGGACACTGAATGCTCATTTTTCCTTCTTCCAACACGTCAACTTCCTCAATTTACTCCTTACTATCTCAGGACGAATCTGTAACATGAACCCAGCGTGACGTAAGTAAGTTTTTTAGTACATACAGTGCAAGAACATAATAAAAAATAAAAAATAAAAAAATAAAAACATTTTTATTAGTTGAACATATTTTGAGCATTATAGTGGCAGACGAGCACTTGACGTTTGTCAGACTTTCAGCAAAGCAAACTACAGTGAGTCGTCGACTTACGACCTATGTGAGTTACGTCTGATTGACTTTACGACCGCAAAAGTGGTGAAGCATGATTCATGGCAGTGCAGTGCAAGTGTTGTGTACGACAGTTGTTTGCGCTGCTGGCAGCACCAGCATCTTAAAAGGCCAAGCAGGAGATGATGCAGCTTCACTTTTGAACTGCTCAGAGCTCAGAGCAAATCTATTCATCTACTTACAATGCTCCGTCACTGCGGTGCGAAGCTGAGAGCCAATTCTTTCTGTGTGTGGGCAGGTCCGATACCTTGAAACTCTAATTTTATTGGACTCACACGCTGAAGTGTTTATGTGACAGGAAGCGCATCCCAAGTTTTGGCAATCTGCTGGTCTGTGGGTTGAAGTTTTTCCATGTCTATCCATTTGTGTTTGCTTGCCAGCTGTGCTTGGCTTCGTGGAAATGAGCTGATGAAAACGAGGGAAATTTCTCTCTCTACTCAAAAACAGCACGAATTAGAGGTTCAAGGTATTGGACCCGCCCACACTAGTACAGAAAGGATTGGCTCTCCGCTGCGCGCCACAGTGACATAGAATTGAAAATAGATGTATAGATTTAAATGTGTGAGATTTATTCATCTGTTTTTGGGTTTTGTGATGGACAGGTTTGGTATCCAGGACAGGAACACAGGACAGATGTTGATAGATTTTGCAAAAAGGATGGAAATGGCTGTGGTGAATACTTTCTTCCAGAAGAGACAGGAGCATAGGGTGACTTATAAAAGTGGAGGTAGGAGCACACAGGTAGACTACATCTTGTGTAGGCGATGTAATTTGAAGGAAGTCAGTGACTGCAACGTAGTAGTGGGTGAGAGTGTTGCCAAACAGCATAGGATGGTGGTGTGCATGATGATGCTGATAGTAAGAAAGGTGAAGAAGGCAAAGGCAGAGCAGAAGACAAAGTGGTGGAAGCTGAAAAAGGAAGGGTGTCGTGTTGTCTTCAAGGAGGAGTTGAAACAGGCTTTGGGTGGTCAGGAAGTGCTTCCAGATGACTGGACAACTGCAGCAAATGTGATCAGGGAGACGGGTAGGAGAGTACTTGGCGTGTCCTCTTAAAGGACAGGAGATAAGGAGACTTGGTGGTGGAATGAAGAAGTGCAGGAGTGTGTACAAAAGAAGCAGCCAAGAAGAAATGGGACATAGAGAGGACCGAAGAGAGTGAACAGAAGTACAGGGAGGCACAGCGTAAGGCGAAGATAGCGGTGTCAAAGGCCAAACAGAGGGCATATGATGACTTGTATGCTAGCTTGGACAGTAAAGAGGAAGAAAATGATTTATACAGGTTGGCACAGCAGAGAAATAGAGATGGAAAGGACATGCAACAAGTTAGAGTGATTAAGAACAGAGAGGGAAATGTATTGACTGATGACAGAAGTGTGCTGGGAAGATGGGAAGAGTACTTTGAAGAGCTGATGAATGAGGAAAATGAGAGAGAAAAAAAAGAGTAGAAGAGGTGACTATTGAGGCCCAGGAAGTAGCAAAGATTAGTAAGGGTGAAGTGAGGAGGGCATTGAAGAGGATGAAGAATGGAAAGGCAGTTGGTCCTGATGACATACCGGTGGAGCTGTGGAAGGGTCTAGGAGAGGTCGCAGTAGATTTTCTGACAAGAACATTCAACAAGGTCTTAGAGAGTGAGAGGATGCCAGAGGAATGGAGGAGAAGTGTGCTGGTGCCCATTTTTAAGAACAAGGGAGATGTGCAGAGTTGTGGCAACGAACAGTGGAAGCTAGACTAAGGGCAGAGGTCAGCATTTGTGAACAACAGTTTGCTTTCATGCCAAGAAAGAGCACCACAGACGCAGTGTTTGCTTTGAGGATGTTAATAGAAAAGTACAGAGAAGGTCAGAAGGAGCTGCATTGTGCCTTTGTGGATCTGGAGAAAGCATATGACAGGGTGCCGAGAGAGGAACTGTGGTATTGCAGGAGGAAGTCTGGAGTGGCAGAGAAGTATGTTAGAGTGGTTCAGGACATGGAAAAGAGATGTAAGACAGTGGTGAGGTGTGCTGTCGGTGTGACAGAAGAGTTCAAGGTGGAGGTGGGACTGCATCAAGGGTCAGCTCTGAACCCGTTCTTGTTTGCTATGGTGATGGACAGGCTGACAGATGAGGTTAGACAAGAATCTCCATGGACTATGATGTTTGCAGACGACATTGTGATCTGTAGTGAGAGCAGAGAACAAGTGCAGGAAAATCTAGAGAGGTGGAGATATGCCCTGGAAAGGAGAGGAATGAAGGTTAGCCTTAGTAAAACAGAATACATGTGTGAACGACAAGGACCCAAGAGCAACGGTGATGTTACAGGGAGAAGAGACTTTTATATAAAATTAATAGTATGTTTTTGTGCTGTACATATGATTAATATTTGTTTGTGCCTTATTTGTGTGGATAAATAACTTTAGCTCAATTTGTAAATGTATTTAGCTCAGATGTAGTTTGAAATATATTTGAGAATGTTTTTGGTTGAACCGTAATAATAATATTTATAAGAATCCACCCACGCTGATGCGGTATCATGAATGCAGCGTTAGCCATGAACGTCATCTTGCAAGTTAATCACACTGTTAAAAATTTAACGGAGGTCCTTAGGTGTGTTAACTTTAACGTCAAGTTAACACTCGATTAAAGTTAACCGAGTTTTGAATAACAAGATAACGGCAGCATTAAATTTAACGGTCGGTTAACTCTACTTAACCAGTGGTTAAAAAAATAACCGTTTTGAACAACCAGCCCCAGATCACTTTACAACCAGTCTGCCGGAGCCAAAAGCAGTCATAAGTCGACGACTCACTGTAATAATGTTATGGATCTTACAAGTCTCTCAGAAGATGTAGTCTTATTGAACGACGTTTTAAAATTAATTCGCGTTGAAACAGTGTACAAAACATAAGGAATTTAAAGGCCTGCTCCTTCACAACACTCACGCAAAGTTCATGAAGGCGTCTGATAAAACTGACAAAAACAAAAGTACTTTATACGTTTCAAAATTGTGTAACTTTATTCCTAGTCACAGCATCCTGTTGAATTTCCAGGATGTAAAAATCATACACTGAAAAACCACAAGTGTTTCTCTGCCATTTTATTTCACATATCACTCAGGCTAACGTCCAACATACCAAGATACAGAACCAATCAGATTGCACCGTTCTTGTGTAGTATACGCTAATCCATGTTGTTCAAGAGAGAAATACTTTATTCATCCCATAGGGAAATTTGAAAAAATAAAATCAGACAGAGAAAAGAGAACAAAAAAGAAAAGGAAAAGCAAGTAACAGAGCTGCTGGAAAGGCTGCTACTCTTGGCAGCACCGGAAGAGAGTGAACTCATCACCCGTCAGTACTCTGCATAAATTTTTTGTGTTAATTCTGAACAGTGTACAATATACTCCTCAATGTATAAAGGAAACAAAATTAATGATACAAGTAACTCTACAACGTAAAAGTCATTATAGTGAGGAAATTGCAGTCACATTGTGAAAGGGTCATTCCGACATGCTCATGGTTCTGTCTCAGGCTATTTTTGGTCACAACGGTCTTCTAACATCCCTCAGTGTGATATAGGACCACCATTATCAAGCTACAAATCAGGATAATATCACAACTTTTTACACAATTATTATCTTTATTTGGAACTGGACAAAAAAACATTCAGTTCAAATCATGTCTGGATTTGGGCAGGGTGTCAGAGGGACAGCTGATGGTGACCAGCGCTGGGCGGATGAACTAAACTGTTACTTCAACAGGTTTGATTCTCCCCCCTCCCCCTCTGCCTCCCTCCCCATTCCCCCCCTCTCTTCACATGTCTCCAGACCAGCAGACACCTCCCCCCTCCCCAGGCCAACTTCACTTGACTGCTACAGCCCTACAGACACATCCCCCTCCCTCTGCAGCCCACCTCAGCCCTCCCTCTCCCTCACATCAGAGCAGGTGAGGAGACAGCTGAGGCGACTAAATCAGAGGAAATCTGAAGGACCAGATGGCATCAGTCCCAGGCTGCTGAGGACCTGCGCAGACCAGCTCTGTGAGGTACTATGCTACCTGTACAACCTGAGCCTCAGCCTGGAGAAGGTTCCCGTCCTGTGGAAGATCTCCTGTGTGGTTCCGGTTCCCAAAACAGCACAAGCGAAGGAACCGGCCCACTACAGACCCGTTGCCCTGACCTCCCACCTTATGAAGACCATGGAAAGGCTCCTCCTCATACACCTCCGCTCTATGGTGAGCCCCACCCTAGATCCGCTGCAGTTTGCCTACAGGCCCAACATCGGAGTAGAAGACGCCGTCATCTACCTTCTGCAGCGGGCACTCACCCACCTGGAGATCGCTGGCAGCGCTGTGAGGGTCATGTTCTTTGACTTCTCCAGCGCCTTCAACACCATCAGGCCAGCGCTTCTGCGGGGGAAGCTGGGGGACGTGGGAGTGGACGGGCATCTTGCTGCCTGGATCACTGACTACCTTACTAACCGTCCACAGTACGTACAGCTGCGCGACTGTAAGTCAAAGGTGGCAGTCTGCAGCACGTGGGCACCGCAGGGCACCGTCCTCTCACCCTTCCTTTTCAGCATTTATACCTCGGACTTTAGCTATAGCACAGACAGCTGCCACCTCCAGAAGTTTTCGGACGACTCCGCCATCGTGGGCCGTGTGTCAGAGGGGAACGAGCTGGAGTATCGGTCGGTCATCGTTGACTTCGTGGACTGGTGTGAGCGCAACCACTTGTGCTTGAACACCATGAAGACGAAGGAGATGGTGGTCGACTTCAGAAGAGGCACACTAACACACACACACACACACGCACTCACTAGTGAACGTCCAGGGACAGAACATTGAGATAGTGAACAGTTTCAAATATCTGGGCGTTCACCTTAACAATAAACTGGACTGGTCCCACAACACCAACGCCCTGTACAAGAAGGGCCAGAGTCGCCTCCACCTTCTGAGGAGACTCAGGTCCTTCGGAGTATGCAGACCTCTGCTCAGGACATTTTATGACTCTGTGGTAGCCTCTGCAATCCTCTACGCTGCCATCTGCTGGGCACCGGGCAGCACAGAGCGGGACAGAAAAAGACTGAACAAGCTGGTCAGGAGGGCCAGCTCTGTCCTCGGCTGCCCACTGGACTCTGTGGAGGAGGTGAGTGAGAGGAGGATGGTAGCAAAGCTCACATCCATCATGGCCAACAGCTCTCACCCACTTCACCAGACTGTAGAGAAGCTGAGTAGCTCCTTCAGTGGACGACTGAGACATCCTCAGTGCAGGAAGGAGCGCTACCGCAGGTCGTTCATTCCCACCGCTGTCAGACTGTACAACGCCACTTTGTAACTGTCTGTGAAAATACCGGTTATGTGCAATAAAAACCCCGTGCACTTTAATCAACCACATCTACCCCACTGCCTGTGAACCATATCAACCCATCTACTCTGCACTCAGATACATGTACACTTTAATATAGGACAGTCTGTAAAGTCGTTCCCTTTTTTTCTTTTATTGTTTATTAATTTATACTATTTATGTATCTATTTATTTATTTACTTATATAATATATATGTATGTGTGTATGTATGTATATGTATCTATTTTTGCACCCCCTACTGATGGTACCTCAAGAGCCTGTAACAATGAATTACTCCATTGTGAGATTAATAAAGCTGTATCTATCTATTCAGTGTATGCTAGATATAACTAACATGACCTTGATATGAGGATGAAATTATTTATTATTACAGAAGTCACACGATCTCAGATCCACAGGGTGAAACGCATACAGAAGGTTGTGAGATGATCTTAGAGCAAAAAAAAAGTTAGGATTTCACGGTCCTTTAAACCATCAGCAGTAAAGTACGAGAAAGAAAGAACAGAGACCTCAATTCATGCATCTTTCATTCAACTCACCCAGAGACCCACCACCCACTCCCACACTGCCGAGACTGCTCAGTCCCACCTCCCACAACCAAGCATTTGCACAGGAGTGTTACGCTGATTAAAGACAGCGTGAATGAAAAGATCAAACGTGTTTCATTCACTTCATTAAAAGGAACAACACTGTCCTGCTTTCCATATTCAAATTCTGTTACTGCTTTAAAACAAAAACACAGTTTGAAGTTTAATTAAAGAGAAACTCATCCAGGAAGCACACCCATAAACATTTGATTAATAAGAATCTATCATCTTAAATATGGTGAAGAAAACATCTAAAAGCAAAGCCAAGTACAGTCGACCCCCTACTTACGAAACCCCCTTGGTAAGAAAAATCCAGGTTGCGAAAAACATTCTCCTGAGTTTTCATCCTCGGTAAACGAAAACAACTCCCTCTTACGAAAAGCGTCAGACGCTCCATTCAAAATTCAAACGCACCAATCAAAATTTCACACAATGCGCGAGTTGCTCTCTCATTGGCTGTCTCCCAACATCCCGCCCCGCTGGCCTCCCTTGGCCAGGAGGGAGCTGACCTGTACCCATTACTGTACCCATACCTTTTGTCCGCCAGACGCGTGAGGAGAGTTGAACAGGACCGTTGGCTTGTTTTGAGCTCATTGCAGCGTTATATTTCGTTATTGCCTAAACCCCTCTACAATCGGGACGATATTGAAGCAGAAGGAGACCTTAAAGCGGAAATACAGTGATGGAGGCGATTATTTCAGCACGATATTGAAGCAGAAGAAGCATGAGCAGAGTGCTCCGTGGGACAAGACGTCTGTTCTCGCAAGGAAGCAAGTTAATATTAAATCAGGACCTCTGATATTTCAAACAAGTACTGTAATTCCGCTTTAAATACATATAAATATTTTATATATCTTTAAATATTTAAATAGAATTTTTCCGTCAGCTGCGCGTTGCATGTGGGCGGAGGCCGCATTCGGCAAAACACACCACAGAGAGAGTTTTGCGTGTGTGTGTGTGTGTATGTATGTGTGTGTGAGAGAGAGAGAGACAGTGTGTGTGTGTGTGTGTGTGTGTGTGTGAGAGAGAGAGGGAGAGAGAGAGAGAGAGAGCGAGCTACCCTTAGAATTTCCGATCCCTTAAGGAATCACGTTCGAGTTGAGTTTGGACCTCCGATCTGTCAAGCAGGGAATGAGCTTTGAATTCCCCATCTTAAAATGTTCCGGCGTCCTGCGTGTGGGTAGAGCCCGCATTCAGCAGAGCACGCCATGTGTATTCTGTGTGTGTGTCTGTGTGTGTGTGTGTGAGAGAGAGAGAGAGAGTGTTGTGTATGTGTGTTCATAAAAATGTTTAATAATGGTTTAATGAAATGGTTTAATATGTTTATAAAATGTTTAAATGGTTTAATAAATAATTTTCTTTTACTTTTAACACATATTTCATGCATATTTCATACAAAATTGGAGTACTTTTATCATTTTTAAAGGGTTTATGGGGTAGACTTGGGAGCCTTAGAACGAATCAGGCGTTCTACATGTAAAATGCAACGCTACTTACGAAATCGTCGTATTAAGAAAAAGGCGCTGGAATGGATTAATTTTGTAAGTAGGGGGCCGACTGTACTTCAGAAATATAGGAACCTGTGATCCACTGTACCTGTGTATGATTCCACTGCGACCACGCCCTCAGTCATCATGTCACAATCTGAAGTACTATAGATGTGTGATGCGATTGGTTTTGAGGATACACCATGGGATATTTCCTGTAATGCAAAAAGATGATGCCCATTTTAAAATAAATAAATAAAATGGGAGGCTCCGGAATATAACCTCCATGACATCAGAAAAACCAAAGTACACAAAACGAAGACTCATTGAGAGAATAACACACACAGCGACCCATCGATTGACACAAGGACATAGCAAAACCCAGACAGAGACACAGGCACAAGCAAACGAAGACACAAAGACAATGTGAGACATGCTGAGATCTAGATAGACAAAAACACACCAAGAGACACAAACGTATTAATATGTGGAGGTGCACCAAGACATAAAGGAAATCAGACACACAGGACACCAGCAAAGCCAGATACACAGAGGGTCCATACTTATTAAGTTTCAACATTTTGAAATAGGGAGAATTTTCACCAGAGACACCGCACCCCCTGTGCGGCCGGGCTGCGGCCCCAAGAATTGATGCATATTTTTTTTATAAAGGAACATTGCTCAATAAACAAGTTTTTTTTTTATTTATTCATGGATGTATACAGTTTTATGAATCAGCTGATAAAAACAACTGTTTAAAAATATTGTGACATATACTAATGCTGCTTGCTTAATAATTACACCAGATGTTTAGGTATGTTCCTGCACATACTTGTATGTTGCTTGCTTTCCAATTTTACTTTACGAACTTGGGATGATGAGATTTCCTTTGGGCTTTTTCCCTTTCTCAGGGGTCGCCACAGCGAATGATTCTCAAGTTTGATTTGGTTCATAGGTTTTTACGTCAGATGCCCTTCCTGACACAACCCTTTAGCAAGGGACAGAAACACACTTATGGCTTTGCAGCTCCTCTTTACGAAAGTCAGCAATGATTCTTTTACATGAACCTCTCACCATAGACAGTGACAGACATGGTCGTCCTTTGATAATCCAGTTAGTGCATTGGGGGACTCGAACCCCTAACCTTAGGATCAGCGATCCAGTGCCCTTTATCACCAGGCCACCACTGCGAACTTGGGATCATCGGGTTAATAATCACGCACCTTGTCGATGTGTCACTCATGAGCCTGAGACACATAAATTCTGAGATGCTGGGACACTAAATTTAAATAACCTTATAAAAGTGCCTTTAGGGAAAACAAACTGATATTTAAAGGGTGTGATGTTTCTTACCACGTCTCCATCTCTGTCTCCATTACTAATAACCGACAGTTCTGCAGCTGGACTTGTACAGGACTTGTCTTTCATGACTACCTGCACACACACACACACACACACTTTACCAGGTTACATCAAGCTTATTAAAACTATAAGCAGGTGATAACTCGCTTCACTAAACTAAATGACTTCATTTTTTAAAATAGATTATAAATAAAATTTAAGAGGAGTTGTGTCTCCTAACTGCCAACTATGTTTGAGTTCCACAAACCAGACCCAGTGACCAGCAAAGGATAAAATAAACTCTGCAAAAGAAACAGCCATGCCACCAACATATCAAATGCAACCACTCCAGTTCCACAGTGCAAGTGACTGATGCTACCTTGTGAGTGGCATATTTATCAGCCATCCCTCCAAACAGCCATCCCTCCATTCAGCACCACCTTTAAGGAATCCAAAGGGCTCTGGATCTCCAGGGTACCTCTCTGTCCCTTGCTCCGGAACCAGTTTACAGAGTGCTGGTTAAAACTCAGCAAAAACCTGAGTGGGTCCTAGTAGTTAAAGTGAGGGCTGAACACAGCCAAGTTGAAGAAAAGTAAGCTGGAGCAGCACTTAACTTTTCAGCACTGTGCCAATTATTAATGGCTTATACATCATGGCTCAGAACCATCATAAGGTGGACCGTAAATGCACAGTATAAGCCCCCCCCCCCCCCCCTCAAAAAAAGAGAAGCTATACACTGCTAATAAAGTAAACAATCCATAAAAGAGTTTGATAAGATGCTTAAAAACAAAGTAGGCAATTTATTTTATATATTAGAAGAAAAGAATGTTTCGGGCAGTGGTGGCCTGGTGGTAAAGGGCACTGGATCACTGATCCTAAGGTTGGGGGTTCGAGTCCCACTATCCACAAGGTTGTCACTGTCCTCCCCCCCAGTGCAGCTAACTGGTTATCAAAGGCGGGCCGTGTCTCTCGCTGTCTATGGTGTGAGGTTCAGTTAAAAGAACCATTGCTAACTTTCGGAAAGAGGAGCTACAAAGCCATCAACGTGTTTCTGTCCCTTGCTAAAGGGTTGTGTCAGGAAGGGCATCCAACGTAAAAACCTATGATCCAAATCAAACATGCGATGATTCGCTGTAGTAACCCTTGAGAAAGGGAAAAAGCCCAAAGGAAAAGATTAGTAGAAAGAATGCTTAAAATACTCCTACAGTCTCCTAAATAAAGAAAGAGAGTGTTGACTGATGTAACACGGTCCCCATTGTCATCATCGGAAAACGCTCCTACAGTAGGCTTAAAAAATCCGACACCATCATCATCACAACAAAAGAAGAAAGACATCTAATCTTCAGCCCAAGTAGAAGCTGAACACAGCATGACCTAAATAATTAAAAGCCACCTGATGCGTTGACTCTTGAGGGTCTGTAACATCTCAGAAACAGAAAATGGATCTTAGCGCAGTGAGGACACCGACCATGTGATGACTAAACCTGTGCAAACTCACACCCTGGTACTGCTACAGAGCATTACGTGGTCTGAGGGGAATTTTCATATAAAACATGCGAGATGTGTTTGAGAGCAGTTGCGAAGAAACAGACACAGCACTGATGTGAGCAGAAACACACGAGGACTTTTTTATCCTTCATCACCTGTTTGTACCTGCATCACAAGTGTTATGGCGTGAGTGATGCGATTCGGCCAGAGCACAACAATAAATTTTACACCAACACAACAGACCAAAACCTGTTTTACTTTAAGCAGACACAGAGTGTGAGATGACTCTGAAGCAGATCAAAATGAAGGTTGATTTAATGGAGCTTGATTGTGTTAGACAAGACCCCTATGCCATCTCAGAGGAAACGTTTGAAGCAGTCTCCCTTGCCCGGACGCGGGTCACCGAGGTTCCCTCCTGGAGCCAGGCCCAGGGGAGAGGCTCGAAGGCGAGCGCCTGGTGGTCGGGCTTATGCCCATGGAGTGCACTTAAGTGCACTTGGCACCAGGACACCCTAGGTCGCAGTTTGATGATTGACTTTGTAGTTATGTCATCGGACTTGCGACCATATGGTCTGGACACTCGGGTGAAGAGAGGAGCTGAGCTGTATACTGATCACTACCTGGTGGTGAGTTGGCTTCGGTGGTGGGGGAGGTTGCCTTCCAGACCTGGCAGGCCCAAGCGTGTAATCAGGGTCTGCTGGGAACGTTTGGTGGAGTCCCCTGTCCGAGAGGCCTTTAACTCCCACCTCCAGCAGAGCTACAACCACGTCCTGGAGGAGGCGGGGGACATGGAATCCGAATGGGCCATGTTTCGTGCCTCCATTGCTGAGGCGGCAGCCCATAGCTGTGGCCGTAAGGTCGTCGGTGCTAGTCGTGGCGGTAATCCCCGAACCCGGTGGTGGACACCTGTGGTGAAGGGGGCCGTCCAGCTAAAGAAGAAGGCCTATCGGGTTTTATTAGCCTGTGGGACTCCCGAGGCAGCAAATGGGTACCGGCAGGCCAAACGTGCTGCAGCCGAGGCTGTCGCAGATGCAAAATCTCGGGCGTGGGAGGAGTTCGGTGAGGGCCTGGAGAGTGATTATCGGTTGGCCTCAAAAAGGTTCTGGACCACCATCCGACGCCTCAGGAGGGGGAAGCAGTTCTTCACAAACACTGTTTACAATGGAGGTGGGGAGCTGCTTACCTTGACTGGGGATGTCGTCGAGCTGTGGAGGGAATAATTTGAGGACCTCCTCAATCCCACCAACATGCCCTCCGTGGAAGAGGAAGACCCAGGGGGTTCGGGTGAGGGTCCGCCCATCACTGGAGTGGAGGTCACTGAGGTTGTCAAAAAGCTCCTCGGTGGTCGAGCTCCGGGGTTGGACGAGATCCGCCTGGAATATCTCAGGGCTCTGGATGTTGTAGGACTGTCTTGGTTGACACGTCTCTGCAACATCGCGTGGTTATCAGGGGCTGTACCTCTGGATTGGCAAACTAGGCTGGTGGTCCCGATTTTTAAGAAAGGGGACCGGAGGGTGTGTTCCAATTATCGGGGAATTACACTCCTCAGCCTACCTGGGAAAGTCTATGCAGAGGTACTAGAGAGGAGGATCTGACTGATAGTCGAACCTTGGATTCAGGAAGAACAATGTGGTTTTCGTCCTGGCCGCAGCACTTTTGACCAACTCAATACGCTCCACAGGATTCTGGAGGGGGCATGGGAGTTTGCCCAATCTGTCCACATGTGCTTTGTGGATTTGGAGAAGGCTTTCGACCATGTCCCTCGAACGATCTTGTGGGGCGTGCTCCGAGAGTACGGCGTTCCGGATCCGTTGCTACGAGCGATTCGGTCACTGTATCACCGGAGCCAGAGTTTGGTCTGTATTGGTAACAGCAGGTCGGATTCGTTTCCAGTGGGAGTTGGAGTCCGCCAAGGCTGTCCTTTGTCACCGATTCTGTTCATAATTTTTATGGACAGAATTTCTAGGCGCAGTCGAGGCGATGAGGGGTTCTGGTTTGGTGGCCATCGGATATTGTCTCTGCTTTTTGTGGATGATGATGTCCTTTTGGCTTCATCAAGTCGGGACCTCCAGCTCTCATCGGAGCGATTCGCAGCTGAATGCGAAGCAGCTGGGATGAAGATCAGTACCTCCAAGTCCGAGGCCATGGTTCTCAGTCAGACAATGGTGGAATGCACCCTCCGGGTCGACAGACGGATCGCTGCAGCCTCTGCTGTTAAGTGGTGCCTGTACAGGTCCGTCGTGAAGGAGCTGAGCCACAAGGCGAAGCTCTCAATTTACCAGTCGATCTACGTTCCAACCTTCACCTATGGTCACGAGCTTTGGGCAATGACCGAAAGAACAAGATCACGGATACAAGCGGCTGAAATGAGCTTCCTTCGCTGGGTGGCGGGGTTCTCCCTTAGAGATAAGGTGAGAAGCTCCACCATCCGGGGAGAGCTCGGAGTAGATCCTCTGCTCCTCCGCATTGAGAGAGGCCAGTTGAGGTGGCTCGGACATCTGGCCAGAATGCCCCCCGGACGCCTCCCTGGTGTGGTGTTTCGGGCATGTCCAACCGGGAAGAGACCCCGGGGTCGACCTAGAACACGCTGGAGGGACTATGTCTCTCGGCTTGTCTGGGACCGCCTCGGTGTCCCCCCCCCCCCCGGGAGAGTTGGAGGAAGTGGCTCGGGAGAAGGATGTCTGGACCTCTTTGCTTAGGTTGCTGCCCCCGGGACCTGACCCTGGACTAAGCGGAAGATGATGATGATGATGATGATTGTGTTAGACGTGCTTCTCAAGGCCGGGTACACTGTGTGATTTTACCTGCGGTGGAATCAGGTCGGGCCTCATTATTTGCCGCTTTCACAATTTTTGATCCAACAGCAATGAATATTATTCATGAGCAAAATAATACACACAGATCTGTAGAGTGTATAAACACTATAGACACTACCCCAGTATAAATTTGCCCCACAGGTTTTTGTTTTTGTTCCTGAGGTTCGGTTACCAACCGTATGTGACCTGCTTCAGTTTATTCAAATTCATTTTCATTTTCAAAATACTGGAGTATGCAGATATTTAAATTCTTATTTAATATATTATTGAAAGATTTAAAGTTTAATCCAACACAAAAGAAAAACCCAAACCTGAATAAATAAATAGTATTTATTATAATACCACCCAAATTGGGTAATGTTGCTAATGGTGACACATTAGGTACCACAACTGATGAAGTCGAGCCGAAACATTTCCAGCTTCCTGATAATAAAGCAGGCGGTTCGAACCAGATCACTGCAGAACATTTTACAATTTCAAACCCAAAGGCTGCAGGTCTTTGTTTCTATTTGTTTTATTTGGGTTATGACACATGGACTCTTGCCAGATTCCATGTCGTCTGTTTCTCTCATGACGGACAAAATGGGTAAGGTTGGGATCATTGTCGACCAATTGCATTATTTGAACTGAATTTCGTTATCCTATATAGATCTGTAATCACAAAGCTGAATTTAATTTAATCTAATCTAATCTAAAATTATCCAGTGTGCTATCTAAAGTCCAAAAAGGGTTCCTTTGGATTGTCTGTGTAAATAATTTACTACCACTGATAACTTGCAGAAGCTCAACATGGAACTGGTTTCATTAATCATTTGATTTTTTTTTTCATTTTTTTTTTGTTTTTAAATTAAAGCAAATAAAAAAATCATCATAAACTTTTCACAGTGTAAATAATTTCTTTGGGAATATCTCTGGTGGTTTGTGATTAACCTTCTCATTATTTGCACTTACAAAAATAGTCATTGCACATTAAAGTAGGTAGCGTGTGTGTGCATGCGGGCGTGTACGTGACTGTGGGCGAGCATGAGTACATGAGTGTTGGTGAGAGCATGCAAGCATGTTAGTGTGTGTGCGAGTGCATGAGTGCGTGCAAGTGCGTTGGTGTATGTGAGTGTGTGCGAGCACGTGCAAATGCATATGTGCGAGTGCAAGTGACTGTGTGCGGGCACATGTGCATGAGTGTATGTATATGCATGTGCGTGAGTGTATGTGCGTGCGTGTGAGAACACGTGTGCGTACATGTAAGCAAGCGCATTAGTGTATGAGCGCGTACGTGTGAGTGTATGTGCATACATGTGCATGAGTGTATACGTGTGCGTGCGAGCAGGTGAGTGCAGGCGAGAGCATATGTGTGAGAGTATGTGAGTGTGTGCGAGCACATGTGCCTGAGTGTGTGTGTACATGGATGTACGTGTGTGTGTGCACTGGAGTGTGTGAGTGAGCATGTGTTCAAGGGTGCTGATTTAATAGTGGAGTGTTTTACAACAGTTTAGTTATTCCTCTTCAGCAATGACGTGACTTCAGAGGAAACTGTCGTTTCTTCCGGAGAAAGTCTTATTTTTTCAGAAGAGACATCCAACGTCATTACCTTTTTCTTGTGCTTAAGCAGGCGTTTGAGTGACATCATAGAACTTAACTGGTAATTAAAACACACGAAAAAAGGCTCATTGCCAACTTGTGCGCGAATGAGGAAAAAGGGGCGTTATATCACCTCAACCAATCAGCAGGAAGGAGGACAGCTATTGGCTGAATTTGAATCACGTGCGAGCTGCTCGGCAGTCCGTGAATACTCAAACCGCGAGTGCAAAACCGTGAATAGTCAAGGGCCTACTGTCTGTCTTCCTTTCAGCTTTTTCCCTTTTACTCGGGAGTCGACACGGCGAATCATCTGATTCGCACGTTTGATTTGGCAGAAGTATTATGTTTTAAATGGGTTTAGTGATGGAGGCATGAGGAAGATCACTCGACCACTCGCCCCAGGCGACCAAATATTAATTTTCACTCACCTACATTTATAAGTTGATCGCCCATGAGGCGAGTAAAAGCTTTAAGCCTGTGTATATGTATTTTTACTGAGACGATTTTCTGAATTTCTGGGCAGTTATAATGCACAGCAGTATCACAGTCAGTACACACTCTGTTTTCGTCCAGCACACGGAAACTACCGATAACCGCCAGAATGTTTAGTACGGACACAGTCGAGTGCTATGGTCGATTACCGTAAGATCGCTATTTACGCATGCGCACGTAAGTTGTTCGGCTGAAACTCATGTTTTTGCCGATGTTTCATGCTGTTAACAATCTCGAGTCGGAGTGTTTCAGTTTTCAGTAGAACGGTTACGTTTCTGAGCGTACTTGAATCGTTAGTATTTGTTACGTTCCTAAAATTACTTGAATATCGCTCGACTACAACAGCATGCAAATAAAGCTACCAAAGACACGCAGGCAGGGAAGGTACTATTTCAACTGACACAAGATCAGCATCTTCGCGTTGGTAAACTGATGAGGTCTGCACATGCACTGGCCAAAACAGGCTCTCCTTTCAGCACATTTGACTGGATTTGCAAGTAAGTATTCTACCTGGTAATAGTAGTGTAGGCATGCCAAGTCTGCTGAGTTTAGTTTTTAAAAAGATTATAAGTCTATATCTTATTTTATACCAAAATAAAAACGCCAGTAAACTAAATATTTCATTTTATTTAATGATGTGTCATTTACTATGTATAAATAATGCTTATAAATCAGACTTATATCATTGCACCGTTAAATTTTGTGGACGAGTATAAATTTTTGTGGGCTAGTTAACTATGAAAGTTTAGTAGCCCACATAGCTAGTTAAAATTTTGAAACTTGCCCATGCCTGGTGATGTTCCTCAGGCTTCTTATCAAGTTGACCACCAAAACTCATTTGTGAAGTGAACCCAAAGGGGGTGTGTCTGATAGGGTTGTAAGAAATCTCACATGGTGGTAAGCCAACCAGAGCATGCAAGTTAAATGGGGTAGTAGCGTCCTCGTCCTGTTCCACATTAGTAAATGGGGTTATTCTGTGTCAACTCAGCAAAGGTGGTGGCTTGACCATCTCAGAATCTCTTGAAACTTTGTAGAAATTACCTTTGGCATCTGAAACTGACACATGGCATTTTTTTTCTTCTTTTGGCTGAAATTTGAACATTTTCATGAATTCACATGTTGGAAATTGAATGAGAGCACAAGTCAGATGTCTTTAGAAATACATGTCCTAGTTTAGATGTTTCTGGTGAATAGACAAAATGTTGGAAAACTATCCTGAGTGACCTTCAAATTCAGGATTTGTACAAAATCGCAAATAAAGTGATTTTAAAAAATAAGGACATGTCAAATACAATAGGCCCTTGACTATTCATGGTTTTGCACTCATTGCTTTGCATATTCACGGATTACCATGCAACTGTCACGTGATTCAAATTCAGCCAATCACCGTTCTCCCACCTCCTGATTGGTTGAGATGATGTATATGCCCCTTTTTCCTCATTCGCACACACTTTGTGCCTGTGCTTTTTTTAGTGTGTGTGTTTTTAGTTACAGTTAAGCTCCATCATGCCACCCAAACACTGCACACCTTCTCAGGCTTCTGGTAAGGCGCCGAAGCGCCAGAAAAGGGTATGAACTGCATGAAAAAGTAGAACTGCTTGATATGATTCAGGAAGGAAAACATTTTGTTGCAGAAGTGCTAAGAAGGTAAATGTTGTATGAAACAAGGTCGTCATCAGAATGGAACCTGCCTTAGTATTCTGAATACTTCTAGTTCAGGGGTTGGCAACCTTTGCCATTCGGACCCGTTTTCCACATTAAAGAAAACACTGGGAGCCACAAATCCTTTGAGATTTAAAATCAAATAACACGGCATATAATGTTTTCCCCTTTTTCCTTCATGTTAATATAAAACAACAATGTGTTGCATTGATTTAAACGACTACAGAGACAATTAAATTACAATTCTGCTTGCAATAAAAACATTTAGATTAAAAAAAAAAAAAATCGCTAGCCTCCCCGCGACCCTAATTACGATAAGTGTTTCAGAAAATTAATGAATGTGTTCGAGCCCTTCTTGTATTTTTATAAAGAAAAAGAATATCTGTCCCACGAAGCGAGGGACGGGCTGCAGCCAGATGTGTACTAAACAAATATTCATTGCGCACTTGCTCACTTGAAATATCGGACGTCCGAATAAGCCGCGCTTCGTCTCACAATCTCAGTGTGTCACCTCCAACAAGCGCTTACTTTTGGTGGAACGTGCCACAAATCTCATCCACCGCCTCTTACTTCAGCTGTGATTTCTGTTCCTGGATGATAAACCCCGGGAGCGGAAAAATCTCTCTCGTTTGCTGCTCTGCTGCTGGCTGATGGTGAAAGCACTCCTTGCCATGAGCACAAGAATTTGAAAATCCATCAACACAGCAGATCAAAAACACACACACAAAATCACCCCGCCCACACCAAATAAATATTCACCCACAACCGTGGCTGTTACTTTTCATCTATGTTATTTTCAACCATAAAAGAGCATTTTTGAAAGGGTACCCACTGGGTACCTGTGGGTACCCGACCTTTGCAGGACTCTGCCTTCTGCAGATTCTCCCATCATTCAGGTTAAAGCTGGTTTAACTACCGATGGAAACCCGGCGTGCTTCCGATGTGAGTAAATAAGCGGCATTTTCTTTTTGCAGTTGTTTGCAGTTGTGGGGCAGTGGTGGTCTAGTGGTATAGGGTGCTGGATCGCTGATCCAAAGGTTGGGGGTTCGAGTCCCACTCTCCACATGGCTCCACCCCCCCACCCCCGTGCGGCTAACTGGGTTATCTAATCTATATTAGTGCGGCTAACTGGGTTATCAAAGGCAGGCCATGTCTCTCACTGTCTATGGTGAGAGGCATGTAAAAGAACCATTGCTGACATTCGTAAAGAGTAGGCTGCAAAGTCGTCAGCGTGTTTCTGTCCCTTGCTAAAAGGGTTGTGACAGGAAGGGCATCCGATGTAAAAACCTCTGCCAAATCAAACGTGCGAATCAGATGATTCGCTGTGGCGACTCCCGAGTAAAAGGGAAAAAGCCGAAAGGAAGACAGACAGACGTTTCTTTTTGCAGTTGAGTCGTGGGTTGTCGACCCCTGATATAATGCAATGTAATAC
This sequence comes from Plotosus lineatus, assembly GCA_024760905.1. Taxonomy (NCBI): domain Eukaryota; kingdom Metazoa; phylum Chordata; class Actinopteri; order Siluriformes; family Plotosidae; genus Plotosus; species Plotosus lineatus. The sequence continues at coordinate 291,550 of CM045731.1, forward strand.
CTCCCCTGAGTGGACATTTTTGAAAACTACAGTGCTGTATGTTTAACAGAAGAGATCACACTCAGTTAGTGTTCTTTTATATATAAAATATACATACATCTATATACTGTATAATGTTTGTGTTTTATTATCAATAAAAATCACAGTTAAAAAATTACATTTTTCTTAATATTTACTACATTAATACTGTATTAATGAGTAAGACGGTCTATAGAATGTGTTTAAGAAGCATATTTTTGCGCAGGTAATAGATAGATACATAGATTTGCTCAATCGCATGTAATATGATACATGGGGTTTTACTTCTGGGATTATCTTCATTCGCGGGAGGGGCCAGAAACCAAACCCCTGAGAATAACGAGGGCCTACTGTACACAGGATGTATTTTGATCAATTTTTTGTGAAAACAATTGAATGACATTAACAATGCTGAAAAAGTTGCAGTTCTGGAGAATAAAAGTTAAGGCCAATCAGTGGACACAGGTTATATATTTAAAAATTTAAAAAAACCAGTATGATCCCACCACCACCCACCGACATGCAGCACCAACCTATCACCACCCACCAACACATGCAGACACGTAGTAACACTATATGATATATATAGCACCATCCATCAACTTGCAGCAACACCCACCGGCATGCAGTAACTCGCAGAGACCCCTGCTGTAACACAGCGAAGCCCACCAATACACAGCGACATCCTCCACTGGCACCATCCACCAACACACAGCATCGTCCTCCACTGGCACCATCCACCAACACACAGCGACGTCATTCACTGGAACCATCCACCAACAACAGCGACATCCTCCACTCGCACCATCCACCAACACACGGCGACATCCTCCACTGACACCATCCACCAACACAGGGCGACATGCTGCACTGGCACCATCCACCAACACACGGCGACATGCTCCACTGGCACCATCCACCAACACACGGCGACATGCTCCACTGGCACCATCCACCAACACAGGGCGACATGCTGCACTGACACCATCCACCAACACACGGCGACATGCTGCACTGGCACCATCCACCAACACACGGCGACATCCTCCACTGGCACCATCCACCAACACACGGCGACATCCTCCACTGGCACCATCCACCAACACACGGCGACATCCTCCACTGGCACCATCCACCAACACACGGCGACATCCTCCACTGGCACCATCCACCAACACACAGCGATATCCTCCACTGGCACCATCCACCAACACACGGCGACATCCTCCACTGGCACCATCCACCAACACACAGCGACATCCTCCACTGGCACCATCCACCAACACACGGCGACATCATTCACTCGCAACATCCACCAACACACGGCGACATCCTCCACTCGCACCATCCACCAACACACAGCGACATCCTCCACTGGCACCATCCACCAACACACAGCGACATCCTCCACTGGCACCATCCACCAACACACAGCGACATCATTCACTCGCACCATCCACCAGCACACAGAAACAATCCTCCACACGCACCATCCACCAACACACAGCGACATCCTCCACTGGCACCATCCCCAACACACAGCGACATCCTCAACTGGCACCATCCACCAACACACAGCGACATCATTCAGTAGCACCATCCACCAATACACAGTGATACCCACCAATATGTACCACAATCCAAGACTACAGTAACACGCAACACCTCCCACTTACACACAGGAAAATGCTCCAACATGCACTGAGAGAAACACGGGGCGACATTTACTTTCCACACCAACATTTACTTTTCACACCAAAGTAAAGAAAAATGACACAAAATTATAGGAATGTTAGTCATGCTGCATGACTCAAATTAAAAAAAAAAAATTACCTGTGATAGTTTGGAAAGAAAACTACCACGTGACCCAAAAAAACTACTACATTTACAACAAAAATGGTTAAGATATTAAGATTCAATTTTTATCACTCATGAAACTTAGTGATGTTGGAGCGGCATTGCTGAGGTCTGTCAGTGACCCGACCCTGAATTGTACCTGCTGAAGTTGAAGAAGTGGATGTGTGGTTTCAGTAAGAAGCTACAGCACACGCAGCCATAAGATCATTACAAGTACTGAGGGAAATGTTTCCAGATCAGGTGATCTCATTGCGTGATGATGTCGGGAAGCAGCCTGTCCCCCTGACTCCACTGCTTGGGTTTTTTTCTGTGATGCTACCTGATATCACCAGTGTATCCTCATGCACCGCAGACTCTTGAAGCCTTTATGGTTGCTGTCCAGCAGCAGTCGCTGTTCCACCTGACATGACCCACCGTGCCACGGCAGCCTTCAGAATCACCTCCAAGAGTGTGTAGACAACAATGGACACCACATGAAGGATCATCTTTCAATCAAAATGAATAAAAGCTATCGGATGACATTTCATATAATAATCAGTTTGATAGTGAGCTGAGATCCCTACAAGCTTAGTAGCATTAGGCAGAAAAAATGATTTAGGACTACAATTCCAATTATAGTTACAGTATATGATAATAAACTAGACTTTATTATGGATTTCCCTTTTGAGTCTGGTTCCCCTCAAGGTTCTTCCTTGAGTTGTCTGAAGGGAATTCCCTTGCAACGTGCTTGTTCATTACGGATGTGAAGGGTTAATAAAGAAATGTTTACAGTCATGACCAGACAGTAGTTCATATCACCTTTATATTCTGTAATGTTTCAGGATTAGCTGATTTGGACTTCGACTTCTCCTCGGTGACGGTCTGAGCTTGAACATCACCAACACTCTCCTGCATTTGCATGTCCCGATGGCCTTCTTCGTCCTCACTGTTATGCTTACCGCTAAGGGTTTTAACACTGCGGCTGTCGTTAATGTGGATCTCTGTCATGTGAGAGTCAGCAGTGAGGCGCTCTGATTGGCTCAGAGCCTTGTCCATATCACTTGGATGCTCTTCCTTAGAGTCTGATTGGTTCATCTGTGACTCAACACTAGCCTCAGACATGCCTGCAAGCAAACACACAGAATAAGTGCAGATGATGTCATTTTTACTGTTTAACTACTGATCTTTGCTCAAGCATCTCTTCTTCAGTGGTATTATAATTGTGCCATGCTAGGCCTCAGGTTAAAGGACAATTGAATAAATTAACTTTTTGCCAAGTTTTTTTTTGTCCAGTGGAAGTGAGACAACACTTGAATATTATGATGCCATCCATCCCTGTGGCACACTCAACAACAACTCAGAAGGAAATGCCACTGAGTGTTCCCAAATATGGACACTTATTATGAAAACCAACACATCAGTTTACTGTTAAATACAAACAATAAACAGAACAGTATGCAGGTCCATTTGCAACTTTATAAAACATAACACTACGATTCCACATGAATCACAGATATGTACTATTTAACATGTTATACCTGATCGCTCGGTCTACTGCCAGGTCACATGACAGAAACTGAAATGGAATACTACCTGTGCTACCAGAGAACCTGTGGCACAGACCGGTCCATCAGAGCCTTACAAAGGCTGGATACTCTGTCTAAAGCAAGCAGATAGATAACCATCTTCCACATCTAAAACCGGCAAAGTCAGAAAAAAAAAAAGGTATACTGTATTTCCTAAAATATTGAACTTTCTATGCTATAAAAAATCTCTGACCTTTTCAGGACTTTATCCAAGTTTTACAATTGTTATGATCAGGGTTTTCTGGCTTTTTTTTCCCTTTTACAAAAAGCTAAAGATGAAAACCTGTGGCACTAAACAGAGTATACACACGTTTCCATAACTCTGGAGGAAGTGTGTACACGAACGTATGACGAGGATCAAACTGATCGCTTTCACATAAAAAATATATTACTGTGTTCTGAATTTAAAATACAGTAACTAGCAAGAAAGAAAACTATGCTCATAATTCAGCATTGAAGGAAGGTCAAACCTGTAAAGCAGGTTCCAGAACCTCCCAAAACAAATACTGACAGAAACAAAAGCACTCATTAGGCCTACCTTGATGAAACTGTCCTTTAAAATCTGGCAGCTGAAAATTACATTTTATTTATGCTTATTTCTAAGTGAGATCCTTACCCCAGAACCAGGCACTAATGCCCTGCACCAGATTCATACACCGACACACTACAATGGATTCCTACACTTACACTCAGTGCTGGGTCGATACACGAGCACACTGCACTAGATCCCTACATTAACACCCAACAAGCCATACTGGCTCATTACAGTACCACACTGTACTGGATCCCTACATTAACACCCAACACACCATACTGGATTATTACAGTACTACACTGTGCTGGATCCCCACATTAACACCCAACACACCATACTGGATCATTACACTACCACACTGTGCTGGATCCCTACATTAACACCCAACACACCATACTGGATCATTACACTACCACACTGCACTAGATCCCCACATTAATACCCAACACACCATGCTGGATCATTACAGTGCCACACTGTGCTGGATCCCTACATTAACACCCAACACACCATACTGGCTCATTACAGTACCACACTGTACTGGATCCCTACATTAACACCCAACACACCATACTGGATTATTACAGTACTACACTTTGCTGGATCCCCACATTAACACCCAACACACCATACTGGATCATTACACTACCACACTGTGCTGGATCCCTACATTAACACCCAACACACCATACTGGATCATTACACTACCACACTGCACTAGATCCCCACATTAATACCCAACACACCATGCTGGATCATTACAGTGCCACACTGTGTTGGATCCCTACATTAACACCCAACACACCATACTGGCTCATTACAGTACCACACTGTACTGGATCCCTACATTAACACCCAACACACCATACTGGATTATTACAGTACTACACTTTGCTGGATCCCCACATTAACACCCAACACACCATACTGGATTATTACACTACCACACTGTGCTGGATCCCTACATTAACACCCAACACACCATACTGGCTCATTACAGTACCACACTGTACTGGATCCCTACATTAACACCCAACACACCATACTGGATTATTACAGTACTACACTTTGCTGGATCCCCACATTAACACCCAACACACCATACTGGATTATTACACTACCACACTGTGCTGGATCCCTACATTAACACCCAACACACCATACTGGCTCATTACAGTACCACACTGTACTGGATCCCTACATTAACACCCAACACACCATACTGGATTATTACAGTACTACACTGTGCTGGATCCCCACATTAACACCCAACACACCATACTGGATCATTACACTACCACACTGTGCTGGATCCCTACATTAACACCCAACACACCATACTGGATCATTACACTACCACACTGCACTAGATCCCCACATTAATACCCAACACACCATGCTGGATCATTACAGTGCCACACTGTGCTGGATCCCTACATTAACACCCAACACACCATACTGGCTCATTACAGTACCACACTGTACTGGATCCCTACATTAACACCCAACACACCATACTGGATTATTACAGTACTACACTTTGCTGGATCCCCACATTAACACCCAACACACCATACTGGATCATTACACTACCACACTGTGCTGGATCCCTACATTAACACCCAACACACCATACTGGATTATTACAGTACTACACTGTGCTGGATCCCCACATTAACACCCAACACACCATACTGGATCATTACACTACCACACTATGCTGGATCCCCACATTAACACCCAACACACCATACTGGATCATTACACTACCACACTGTGCTGGATCCCTACATTAACACCCAACACACCATACTGGATCATTACACTACCACACTGCACTAGATCCCCACATTAATACCCAACACACCATGCTGGATCATTACAGTGCCACACTGTGCTGGATCCCTACATTAACACCCAACACACCATACTGGCTCATTACAGTACCACACTGTACTGGATCCCTACATTAACACCCAACACACCATACTGGATTATTACAGTACTACACTTTGCTGGATCCCCACATTAACACCCAACACACCATACTGGATCATTACACTACCACACTGTGCTGGATCCCTACATTAACACCCAACACACCATACTGGATTATTACACTACCACACTGTGCTGGATCCCTACATTAATACCCAACACACCATGCTGGATCATTACACTACCACACTATGCTGGATCCCCACATTAACACCCAACACACCATACTGGATCATTACACTACCACACTGTGCTGGATCCCTACATTAACACCCAACACACCATACTGGATCATTACACTACCACACTGCACTAGATCCCCACATTAATACCCAGCACACCATGCTGGATCATTACAGTGCCACACTATGCTGGATCCCTACATTAACACCCAACACACCATACTGGCTCATTACAGTACCACACTGTACTGGATCCCTACATTAACACCCAACACACCATACTGGATTATTACAGTACTACACTTTGCTGGATCCCCACATTAACACCCAACACACCATACTGGATCATTACACTACCACACTGTGCTGGATCCCTACATTAACACCCAACACACCATACTGGATTATTACACTACCACACTGTGCTGGATCCCTACATTAACACCCAACACACCATACTGGCTCATTACAGTACCACACTGTACTGGATCCCTACATTAACACCCAACACACCATACTGGATTATTACAGTACTACACTGTGCTGGATCCCCACATTAACACCCAACACACCATACTGGATCATTACACTACCACACTATGCTGGATCCCCACATTAACACCCAACACACCATACTGGATCATTACACTACCACACTGTGCTGGATCCCTACATTAACACCCAACACACCATACTGGATCATTACACTACCACACTGCACTAGATCCCCACATTAATACCCAACACACCATGCTGGATCATTACAGTGCCACACTGTGCTGGATCCCTACATTAACACCCAACACACCATACTGGATCATTACAGTACCACACTGTGCTGGATCCCCACATTAACACCCAACACACCATACTGGATCATTACACTACCACACTATGCTGGATCACCACATTAACACCCAACACACCATGCTGGATCATTACACTACCACACTGTGCTGGATCCCCACATTAACACCCAACACACGGTCGGAACTGAATCCATACACTAACATTCAGAACTCTCCTGGATCTCTGAACTAGTTTCTGAAGAAGAGGTGCAGTGGTGGTCTATTGGATAGGGCGCAGGATCGCTGATCTTAAGGTTGGGGGTTCCAGTCCCCATAAGGTTGTCACTGTCCCCCCAGTGTACTGACTGGGTTATCAAAGGCGGGCCATGTCTGTCACTGTCTATGGTGAGAGGTTGATGTAAAAGAACCATTGCTGACTTTCGTAAAGAGGAGCTGCAAAGCCTTCAGCGTGTTTCTGTCCTTTGCTGTCAGGTTGTGTCAGGAAGGGCATCGAACTAAAAACCCGAATACAAATCTAAAGTGCGAATCCGATGATTCGCTGTGGCGACTCCCGAGAAAAGGGAAAAAGCCGAAAAGAAAAAGAAGAGGATCAGAAGGATTTGCTTCTGTGTTGGAGAAGTTCAGTTTAGAACACCACCTTCATGCACTGAATAATTTATAAATTATATAAATAAACCGACAGAAACCTTAGTGTGAAAGTTCACTGCATTAATAAAGTGTTTAGCGCTCTCACTTTCTTCACTTTTTAATTCAACTTCCGGGTAAAGTTGGGCACTTTGGGGCAGTATGCTAAATGCTAACAGCTCCACTTCCTGACGCCCACTCGATTTTTTTTTCCTTTCTATTTAAATCAAAACATGTTTCGGCAAAAACAAATCACGAAGTGGTTCTGACAGAACCATTAAACCGTCCTGCCCGACAGATTTTCAGTGTTTTTCCGGGAGAACTGCGTCAGTTTCGCTGCAATAAGAATAAACGCTACAAGGGCTCCTGAGCTTGTGCTCGGCGGTGTCGGTCTCACCTGCTGCCGGTAATCGAATGAGGTCGAGCTGCTGTTTCCCCACGCGCGTCCGGTGACATTTACAACTCACACCGTGGCGATTTTCCACGTCCCCGCTCGTGCGCTTCCGCTTGCTGATGTCGGGCTCTTAGATGTGCTGAAAGGACAGAGGGGTCGTGCATCGCTCTCCCGGGTTCCCCCATGACGCCATCTTGGAGAGTGTTCCTTGTTCGTTTTTGAAGCTGACGTCATGTTTACCTCTGTCTTCCTTTCGGCTTTTTCCCTTTTACTGGGAGTCGCCACAGCGAATCATCTGATTCGCACGTTTGATTTGGCAGAGGTTTTTACGTCGGATGCCCTTCCTGTCACAACCCTTTTAGCAAGGGACAGAAACACGCTGACGACTTTGCAGCCTACTCTTTACGAAAGTCAGCAATGGTTCTTTTACATCAACCTCTCACCATAGACAGTGACAGACATGGCCCGCCTTTGATAACCCAGTTAGCGGCACTGCTCATCCCGCCATATTGGTGTGAAAACTGTTAGGATCCGTTGAATGTGGAAGAAGACGACTGGAGACTGGTTTTGAGTTGAATATGAGAAGCTTTATTGCGTCGTCTGCAGAGGACGGAGACCCAACAAACATGCATAAAAGACACGCTAGTTAAGGTCTGAGGTCTCCCTCGCGGGAGGTGCTTTTAAGGGCTGCAGACCAGGTTCCTCCTTCCGGAATTTATGATTGGGTCTTTGATGCGTTATTATCTCAACAAGATGCAATAAATCTGGGGTGACCCCAGACGCATCCCAGCCCCCATAAACCCTCACCTCCTGACCTCGGAGTTATTTTCAACTAGAAACTATTTGGTCTGTTGAAGGGCACCCTGACAGTGAAGGTCTCGGTGTGGCACGGGTACCCATCATGCACTTCTGTTTAAGTATGCACTTTTACAACAGACATGAATGGCCCCCTTTAAGCATTCCATTTGATTATTCTCAACAAGCCTTTAAGTATAGCAAAACACAGAAATAAAGCACCATTATACAGTTATATAAAACAGTGTGCACCAGAGAACATGATATTGTGATACACTTTTACAAAACAAACCATTCATTCAGGCCCCAATACAATAGCACAAGCATGTGTAAGGGTTTAATACTGAATTTATTTATTAAACAAGTACAAAATGGCACTTAACTGTGTTGCTGTCGGCTGTACACATTATAGAGGAAAGAAAGCGGGTGTTATATATCATAGATTCCCTGCTAATAAGGTCCGACGAGAGAAATGGATTTCTGCTTTGAAAAGAGCTGATACCACAAAAGGAAAGATTGGTGACCAGCTCCTACCAGTCGTGTATGTAGCAAACATTTTGTTGGAGGCAAGTAATTTTTATCAGTACAGTAGGCCCTTGACTATTCGCAGTTTTGCATTTGCGGTTTGAGTATTCACGGACTGCCGAGCAGCTGACACGTGATTCAAATTCAGTCAATGGCTGTTCTCCTTCCTGCTGATCGGTTGAGGTGATGTCTGTCTGTCTGTCTGTCTTCCTTTCGGCTTTTTCCCTTTTACTCGGGAGTCGCCACAGCGAATCATCTGATTCGCACGTTTGATTTGGAAGAGGTTTTTTTTTTACGTCGGATGCCCTTCCTGTCACAGCCCTTTTTAGCAAGGGACAGAAACACACTGACGGCTTTGCAGCCTACTCTTTACGAAAGTCAGCAATGGTTCTTTTGCATGCCTCTCACTATAGACAGTGAGAGACATGGCCCGCCTTTGATAACCCAGTTAGCCGCACGGGAGGGGGGGGGCAGTGACAACCTTGTGGAGAGTGGGACTCGAACCCCCAACCTTTGGATCAGCGATCCAGCGCCCTATACCGCCCCTTTTTCCTCATTCGCGCACAAGTTGGCAATGAGCCTTTTTTCGTGTGTTTTAATTACCAGTTAAGTTCTATGATGTCACTCAAACGCCTGCTTAAGCACAAGAAAAAGGTAATGACGTTGGATGTCTCTTCTGAAGAAATAAGACTTTCTCCGGAAGAAACGACAGTTTCCTCTGAAGTCACGTCATTGCTGAAGAGGAATAACTAAACTGTTGTAAAACACTCCACTATTAAAGTCTTTTTAAATTATTATTCCAGTACATGACCTAAGGTAATGTTTAAAATGTTTGTGTGTTATGTTTTATTTACTGTGGTGTAGCATGTTTCTGATTGTGTTTTGTTTATCCAATTTATTACATTTCTTGTTCTTTTATGTACTTTTTGTTATGGTCTGTGTTTTGAGGGACTTTGATTTTGGCGCTGTGCCTCTCACGAACTGTTTACTTCCTGAGGGGCATAGCTGAGCTGCTTGGAGCACACACACCTGAATTCACTACAGTCATCCCTTGCCACATCGCGATTTGAGCATCGCGGTCTTGGTACATCGCGGTATTTTAATTAAAAATTTTTAAAAAATTAAAAGTTCATAAAAAATTAAAAATTCATGCTAAAACTCACATGTAAGCAAGTGGAAGGCAGGGACCAAAGGCAGGCTGTGTTCATTGTTTCCAAACGACAGACTGAAGTGCCCCTCCTCCCCAGTTCAGGCAGAGACCGCCCACTCAACTCAATCTTGCAAGCTGATTGGCTTAGATGCGTGATGCTGTTGCCTCCCGCTCACTCAACTCAATCTTGTAAGCTGATTGGCTTAGACGCGTGATGCCGTTGCCTCCCGCCCACTCAACTCAATCTCGCAAGCTGATTGGCTTAGACGCGTGACGCTGTTGCCTCGCACATTCCCGCGGGATTTTTTGTGATTTTGTGATCTTACTGTATAGTGTTTGTGAACGTCCTGCACCGTGGAGGAGAGCTATTGTCAGAGTTGAGTACAGTACTTAAAGTATTTATATATAAATTCTATTTAAATATTAATACATTACAGTATTTACGTATGCATATAACTGTGTAACGTTTAATATACACTGATATTGTATAGATGCGAAAACATATAGAAATGAGACAACATGGTAGAAATGGGGGCGGGGAGCGTGGCGTTCCTACTTCGTGGTTTTTCGAATATCGCGGCCAAGTCTGGTCTACATTCTCCGCGATATCCAAGGGATGACTGTATTCACATTTACTCTGAATGAACAAAAGCACGCTCAGCTCTGCGCCAGAGGATTAACTCACATCAACATTGCTTCTTTGGTTTGTAACACCTCTAACTTCTTCTTCTTTTCCTTTCGGCTTTTCCCTTCAGGGGTCGCCACAGCGAATCATCTGCCTCCATCTCACCCTATCCGTTGCATCTTCTTCTCTTACACCAACGACCTTCATGTCCTCCTTCACCACATCCATGAATCGTCTCTTTGGTCTTCCTCTAGGCCTTTTACCTGGTAGTTCCAGCCTCAGCATCCTATTACAAATATACTCACTATCCCGCCTCTGTACATGTCCAAACCATCTCAATCTAGCCTCTCTGACTTTGTCTCCAAAACGTCTTACATGTGCTGTCCCTCTGATGTGCTCATTCCTAATCCTATCCATCCTCGTTACTCCCAAAGAGAACCTCAACATTTTCATCTCTGCTACCTCCAGCTCTGCCTCCTGTCTTTTCCCCAGGGCCACTGTTTCTAACCCATACAACATCGTTGGCCTCAACACCGTCTTGTACACTTTTCCTTTCATTCTTGCCGATACCCTCCTATCACACAACACACCGGACACTTTTCTCCAACTATTCCAACCTGCCTGCACACGCTTCTTGACCTCTTTTCCACACTCTCCATTGCTCTGGATTGTTGAGCCTAAGTACTTAAAATCCTCCACCTTTTTATCTCTACTCCCTGTAATCTCACCGTTCCTCTTGGGTCCTTGTCATTCATGCACATGTATTCTGTCTTACTGAGGCTAATCTTCATTCCCCTCCTTTCCAGGGCATACCTCCACCTCTCTAGATTTTCCTGCACTTGTTCTCTGCTCTCACTACAGATCACAAGGTCATCTGCAAACATCACAGTCCATGGGGAATCTTGTCTAACCTCGTCTGTCAGCCTGTCCATCACCATAGCAAACAAGAAGGGGCTGAGAGCTGACCCTTGATGCAGTCCCACCTCCACCTTGAACTCTTGTGTCACACCGACAGCACACCTCACCACTGTCTTACATCTCTCATACATGTCCTGCACCACTCTAACATACTTCTCTGCCACTCCAGACTTCCTCATGCAATACCACAGTTCTTCTCTCGGCACCCTGTTATATGCTTTCTCCAGATCCACAAAGGCACAATGCAGCTCCCTCTGACCTTCTCTGTACTTTTCCATTAACATCCTCAAGGCAAACACTGCATCTGTGGTGCTCTTTCTTGGCATGAAACCAAACTGTTGTTCACAAATGCTGACCTCTGCCCTTAGTCTAGCTTCCACTATTCTTTCCCATAACTTCATCGTATGGCTCATCAACTTTATCCCTCTGTAGTTGCCACAACTCTGCACGTCTCCCTTGTTCTTAAAAATGGGCACCAGCATACTTCTCCTCCATTCCTCTGGCATCCTCTCACTCTCTAATACCTTGTTAAATGTTCTTGTCAGAAAATCTACTGCTACCTCTCCAAGACACTTCCATACCTCCACCGATATGTCATCAGGACCAACTGCCTTTCCATTCTTCATCCTCTTCAATGCCCTCCTCACTTCACCCTTACTAATCTTTGCTACTTCCTGGTCCTCAACAGTCACCTCTTCTACTCTTTTTTCTCTCTCATTTTCCTCATTCATCAGCTCTTCAAAGTACTCTTTTCATCTTCCCAGCACACTTCTGTCATCAGTCAATACATTTCCCCTCTCTGTCCTTTATCAATCTAACTTGCTGCACGTCCTTCCCATCTCTATTTCTCTGCTGTGCCAACCTGTATAAATCATTTTCTCCCTCCTTACTTTCCAACCGAGCATACAAGTCATCAAACGCCCTCTGTTTGGCCTTTGACACTGCTACCTTTGCCTTCCGCTGTGTCTCCCTGTACTCCTGTTTACTCTCTTCGGTTTTCTCAATGTCCCACTTCTTCTAGCTAACCTCTTCCTTTGTACACACTCCTGCACTTCCTCATTCCACCACCAAGTCTCCTTATCTACTTTCCTTCCAGATGACACACCAAGTATTCTCCTACCTGTCTCCCTGATCACATTAGCTGTAGTTGTCCAGTCATCTGGAAGCACTTCCTGACCACCCAAAGCCTGTTTCAACTCCTCCTTGAAGACAACCCGGCACTCTTCCTTTTTCAACTTCCACCACTTTGTCTTCTGCTCTGCCTTTGCCTTCTTCACCTTCCTCACCATCAGCATCATCCTGCACACCACCATCCTATGTTGTTTGGCAACACTCTCACCCGCTACTACTTTGCAGTCACTGACTTCCTTTAAATTACATCGTCTGCACAAGATGTAGTCTACCTGTGTGCTCCTACCTCCACTTTTATAAGTCACCCTATGCTCCTCTCTCTTCTGGAAGAAAGTATTCACCACAGCCATTTCCATCCTTTTTGCAAAATCTACCAACATCTGTCCTTCTGCATTCCTGTCCTGGATACCAAACCTACCCATCACTTCCTCGTCCCCTCTGTTTCCTGCACCAACATGTCCATTGAAGTCTGCCCCAATGACCATTCTTTCAGCTCTGGGGGTACTCTGCATCACTTCATCTAACTCCCTCCAGAATCTCTCCTTCTCTTCTTGCTCACATCTGTCTGTGGGCCATAAGCACTAACAACATTGACCATCACACCTTCAATTTCTAACTTGAGACTCGTCACTCTGTCTGACACTCTTTTCACTTCTAGAACATTCCTGACAAACTCCTCCTTCAAGATGACTCCGACTCCATTTCTCTTCCCATCCACACCATGATAAAACAGCTTAAACCCTGTTCCTATGCTTCTAGCCTTGTTACCTTTCCACCTGGTCTCCTGAACACACAGTATGTCCACCTTCCTCCTCTGCATCATGTCAGCCAGCTCTCTACCTTTTCCTGTCATAGTTCCAACATTCAAAGTCCCTACTTTCAGTCCTAGACTCATGCCTTTCCTCTTCTCTCTCTGGCAACGGACACGCCTCCCGCCTCTCCTTCTTCGACGTCTTCGACCAACAGTAGTCCAATTTCCATCAGCACCCTGTTGGTTGACGGCACTGATGGCGGTCGTTGTTAACCCGGGCCTCGACCGATCCGGTATGTCATTCTTTCTTGTGATTCGCATAGTTTATTTGGCATTTGTTTTACGCCGGATGCCCTTCCTGACGCAACCCTCTGCATTTATCCGGGCTTGGGACCGGCGTGAGGGAGAGACACTGGTTTGTGCCCCCCCTCACGGCTGCATTGTAACACCTCTAACTCTATCACTCTAAAATTCTGTTTTGTACTTTGGCTCCGGTTTTTTTTTTTTTGGGGGGGGGGGGGGGTGGCTGAGCTGCTCGGACTTAATGCAGTTAATACGTGAATTCAGTCGTGTCATGCCTAATGCAATAAAGCACGTTCCTCTAGTGGACATTTTTGAAAACTACAGTGCTGTATGTTTATAAACAGAATGCACTGAAAGGTGTTTTATGGGTAAGCTGTATAATGTTTATATTTTAGCATCAATAAATATAACAGTAAAAATTGAAAAGTTTTTCTTAATCATTACTACATTAATACTGTATTAATGAGTAAGACTGTCTATAGAATGTGTTTAAGACGCATATTTTAGCACATCTAATAGATACATAGTATTTTACTTACGGCTGCTCATTCGCGCATGTGACGTCATACATGGGGTTTTACTTCCGGGTACAGAACTCGCGGATTATCTCGATTCGCGGGAAGGCCCGGAATTGTACCCCGCGAATGTCAAGAGCCTACTTCTTCTTTTCCTTTCGGCTGTTCCCTTCAGGGGTCGCCACAGCAAATGATCTGCCTCCATCTCTCCCTATCCTCTGCATCTTCTACTCTTACTCCAACGACCTTCATGTCCGCCTTCACTGCATCCATAAATCTTCTCTTTGGTCTTCCTCTGGGCCTTTTGCCTGGTAGTTCCAACCTCAGCATCCTACGACCAATATACTCACTATCCCGCCTCTGTACATGTCCAAACCATCTCAATCTAGCCTCTCTGACTTTGTCTCCAAAACATCTAACATGTGCTGTCCCTCTGATGTACTCATTTCTGATCCTATCCATCCTCGTTACTCCCAAAGAGAACCTCAACATTTTCATCTCTGCTACCTCCAACTCTGACTCCTGTCTTTTCCCCAGGGCCACTGTCTCTAAACCATACAACATTGCTGGCCTCATCACCATCTTGTACACTTTTCCCTTCATTCTTGCCGATACTCTCCTATCACACATCACGCGGACACTTTTCTCCATCCATTCCAACCTGCCTGCACGCGCTTCTTCACCTCTTTTCCACACTCTCCATTGCTCTGGATTGTTGAGCCTAAGTACTTAAAATCCTCCACCTTCTTTATCTCTGCCCCTGTAACCTCACAGTTCCTCTTGGGTCCTTGTCGCTCACACACATGTATTCTGTCTTACTAAGACTAACCTTCAATCCCCTCCTTTCCAGGGCATACCTCCACCTCTCTAGATTTTCCTCCACTTGGTCTCTGCTCTCACTACAGATCACTATGTCATCTGCAAACATCATAGTCCATGGAGATTCTTGTCTAACCTCATCTGTTAGCCTGTCCATCACCATAGCAAACAAGAAGGGGCTGAGAGCTGACCCTTGATGCAGTCCCACCTCCACCTTGAACTCTTCTGTCACACCGACAGCACACCTCACCACTGTCTTACATCTATCATACATGTCCTGCATCACTCTAACATACTTCTCTGTCACTCCAGACTTCCTCATACAATACCACAGTTCTTCTCTCGGCACCCTGTCATATGCTTTCTCCAGATCCACAAAGGCAAATCCACAAGGGCCTACTGTAGATATATTATTATTTATTGTCTTAACCACAGTTTGATTCTATTTAACTGTATATCTGGTGTCCATTTTTAGCTGAGGCAGCTGAAATGCTATTTAGTCTTTATTATAACATGTACAGTATATATAATATGACTATTATAATACTTCATAGATTTAGATCCACATGTTTGTGCTTAATATATAATGTAGGCAAAATGATTAAAAATTAAAAAAAAAAATGTGAGTCATAATTACCTTTGCCATGATTAATACTTTGGTGTCCTCACACAGCTGGCCATGAGCGATATTAGAGGCTTTCCTGGGTATAATATGCTCGCGAAGTGCCGAAACCCATCTGGAATAAAAAATAATCATACGCTTTCCAGATTGAACTTTAACAGTCTTTAACACGTGTTCTAACACACACAACATACATGCCATTCTTTGGTTTCCACTTCTCTTGTTTAATCCCACAATGCATTACAGAACTGGAATATACCAAGTTCTGGGGGGGGGGGGGTAATCATTAACAATGACTGCTACACTCTAAACCCTTTGAAACTTTTCAGTTTTTCGTGAGTATAATCAGATGTGCGATTAATCAAATATTTATAGATATCCGGGTATGTTCAACCAGGTATCCTGTCCATTGTCTTATCCATGCAGTTAACAAACAAACCATCAGGCAAAACGTATGGGTCATTTGTGAGCCCTGTTAACCGTAGTTTTTAAATATACTGTTGTTTATGATCGTTATCATAATTACCAGGGAGCTCGGAAAGCACTGGGATTGTATTACGGCTGTCGACATTCATATTTGTATAATCTACCATGCTAAAAACAGGCACCTCAATTGCAAAGTACACGTTTGTTTTCACACCAATATGGCGGCAGCTACTCGGCGGTCATATGACTGCAAAACCTCTATAGAAACGCCGGGGGGAAAGGAGCATAAAGCAAATGTTTCACTGGCACTAGAAAGAGATTTGTTATTTATTTGCCAAAGTAATTTGACATCATAATATCAGTGTGTTTATTTTTTATTGTTATGGACTGCACAGTACAGAATATATCCATGTTTATTTATTAATTAAAAACTATGTAATATAGAACCAAAATAATACAAGTACAGAACAATACTACAGAAAACTTAACAATCAATCAAACATTGCTGTACTAAAACAAGTCAGACTGCTTTATTCAACTCACATGTGGAACGTCTTACAGGTGCTTCATACAACTGTGAAACCTAAAAATTCATGTATAGCATACACAGGAATTCAGGATGTTGCACCCACACGTACATCTATATAATACATGGATCTTCTTCTTCTTCTTCTTCTTCTTGTTCATCTTCTTCTTCTTCTTCTTTTCCTTTCGGCTATTCCCTTCAGGGGTCGCCACAGCGAATCATCCGCCTCCATCTCACCCTATCCTCTGCATCTTCTGCTCTTACTCCAACTACCTTCATGTCCTCCTTCACCACATCCATAAATCTTCTCTTTGGCCTTCTACCTGGTAGTTCCAACCTCAGCATCCTACTACTAATATACTCACTATCCCTCCTCTGTACATGTCCAAACCATCTCAATCTAGCCTCTCTGACTGTTTCCAAAACCTCAGTACATCAGAGGGACACCACATGTAACTCATTCCTGATCTCAACCATCCGCGTTACTCCCAAAGAGAACCTCAACATTTTATCTCTGCTACCTCCAGCTCTGCCTCCTGCCTTTTCCTCAGCGCCACTGTTTCTAAACCATACAACATCGCTGGCCTCAACACCGTCTTGTACACTTTTCATGTCATTCTTGTCGATACCTTCCTATCACACATCACACCGGACACTTTTCTCCAACCATTCCAACCTGCCTGCACACGCTTCTTCACCTCTTTTCCACACTCTCCATTGCTCTGGATTGTTGAGCCTAAGTACTTGAAATCCTCCACCTTCTTTATCTCCCCTCCCTGTAACCTCACCGTTCCTCTTGGATCCTTCTTGTTCACACACATGTATTCTGTCTTACTGAGGCTAACCTTCATTCCTCTCCTTTCCAGGGAATACCTCCACCTCTCCAGATTTCCCTGCACTTGTTCTCTGCTCTCACTACAGATCACAATGTCATTTGCAAACATCATAGTCCATGAGGTTTCTTGTCTCTCCTCGTCTGTCAGCCTGTCCATCACCATAGCAAATAAGAACGGGCTCAGGGCAGACCCTTGATGCATTCCCACCTCCACCTTGAACTCTTGTTATTACATATGTATAAATACAGGATAACAAAATGCAATTTCACATTCAATCAGAAGTGCAGATAGCAAGTGTGATGTGTGTGTGTGTGTGTGTGTGTGTGTGTGTGTGTGTGTGTGTGTGTGTGTATACGCATACAGAATGTGTGTTATTGTACAGTTAATAAGCAGCTATGTAGAGATTATGGCAATGTATAAAGTGGGAATAGTCATGGACAGATTATGTATGAATACATTATGTGAGTAGTTATACATAGTATCATATAAATCTATGTATAAATGGGAAATGTACAAGTATCTACATGTATATACATGTACATGTTGACGTAATGCTGCTATAATGCATGTACTGTGTAGTAGTTTTTGTTGCAGTACTTTTCATACTCATAAGATAATGTACCCAATCATGAACCCATATATTTGAGTTTACATTTAGTACTTAATACATGTGCACCAAGTCCATACACATGTACTGATAACTACTGTTAGAGCAACATGCACATGTTTTCAGAGAAAAACATCAGTACTATCCTAATTCTCTCCTGAACACACACACACGCACGCACGCGCGCACACACACACACACACACACACACACACACACACACACAACTCTAACCGAGGTTTATATGGCTTTCTATGCATGTTATCAACACTTACTTGTTCTCCCTGCAGATGTACTGTAATGTTTACAGTCTACCACAAAGCATTCTGACCCTAAACTCTTGTTTTTCTTCCAACTTCCATCTCCTTTAATACTGTTAATGCCGAACTAACATTGTCCAAAATGGCGTCGAGTTGACGACCCACGGCACACAAAAATCTACGGAGTGTCCAGTCTATGTACTTACTATGTCTATGGTTGGACTGTCCGTGAAACCGGAAGAAAAGGCGACCAGCAGGGGTTGCCAGATCTAACACAATCATATAATTCACAGCTTCTCAATTACAGTACTGTATTTCCATTTTTCCCACTCCAAGGAAAACATTTCACGCGCCCCCGTATAATTAGTATGATTTCTCTAATAATTGCGATAAGTAAACCTCTGCATAACAATGTATCCTTATTAACATAATAAATCATTATTATCATTATGGAATACAAAAAAGAAGACATATAGATCAACGTCCAACAAAGAATAATTTTATTATTAATGTTTTAGTCTTGTAACAAAAAGATCTAAAGTGCATCAATTTGACTGAAATAAAAAAGTATCCTTACTTAAACTGTAAACATTTTTGACAAACAATTTGAACCATACTATACTGAAAAAAAATAAATAAATAAATAAAATCAACAAATAATAATAAATTTAAATTGATCAGCAATATTCACTCCGAAGCACAATATATAAAACACTTTAACCTACAAAACAAAATGAATAAAACAAATTTTATTATTATTATTATTATTATTATTATTATTATTATTATTATTATTATTGTTGTTGTTGTTGTTGTTGTCAAAATGTTCAAGTCCAGATTAATGGAACAATGAGCACATTTCTCAGTGCACAGCTTTTCGAAGCCAGGTTTAAAGCACGATACCGAACTCAGCTCCTGCTCAATGCTGAACTGGGACCAGTGACATCATCCAGCTGCAGGTAGGATCAGTTCCTCTGCTGTGCTGTGGGGTTTTCTACACTGAGCAGTTTGGTACTTCACCTAACCAACAACCTTTGTATATACTTTGAAAACGGGGTGTAACATATTAATATACAATACATGCATTAATGTACTTCTTCTTTTCCTTTCTGCTGTTCCTTTCAGGGGTCGCCACAGCAAATCATCTGCCTCCATCTCACCCTATCTTCTGCAATTTCTTCTCTTACACCAACGACCTTCATGTTCTCCTTCACCACCTCAATAAATCTCCTCTTTGGTCTTCCTCTAGGCCTTCCGCCTGGTAGTTCCAACCTCAGCATCCTACTATCAATATACTGACTATCTCTCCTCTGTACATGTCCAAACCATCTCAATCTAGCCTCTCTGACTGTCCAAAACCTCTACATCAGAGGGACATCACATCCTTGTTAATCCCAAAGAGAACCTCAACATTTTCATCTCTGCTACCTCCAGCTCTGCCTCCTGTCTTTTCCCCAGGGCCACTGTTTCTAAACCATACAACATCTCTGGCCTCAACACCGTCTTGTACACTTTTCCCTTCATTCTTGCCGATACCTTCCTATCACACATCACACCGGATACTTTTCATGTACAGTTGAATATAGGCCAGTCTACAAAGTTGTTCTTTTCTTTTTCTTTTTTATTGTATATTACTTTATACTCTTTATTTATCTATTTATTTATTTACTTATATAATATATATGTATGTGTGTATGTATGTATGTATGTATGTATGTATGTATATGTATGTATGTATATGTCTCTATTTTGCGCCCCCTACTGATGGTACCTCAAGAGCATACCGCCACCTCTCCAGATTTCTCTGCACTTCTTCTCTGCTCTTACTACAGATCACAATGTCATCTGCAAACATCATAGTCTATGGGGATTCTTGTCTCACCTCGTCTGTCAGCCTGTCCATCACCACAGGAAACAAGAAGGGGCTCAGAGCTGACCCTTGATGCAGTCCCACCTCCACCTTGACCTCTTCTCTCACAACGACAGCACACCTCACCACTGTCTTACATCTCTCATACATGTCCTGCACCACTCTAACATACAGTGGGGTGGGGGGCTTGCTGTATCTTCCTGTCTCGATGTGGAGGACGAGATTGCCACAGCATAGTTTGGTGAGGTTTCGTCGTATATTCCTGTTTAAAATTGTCTTGATGTATATCTCAGGTTGTCGGTCCTTCTTACAGAGTCTGTAAGTTCTTAGTTTATTCCCGTTCACTTTGTTTCTATCATTCCATAGTTCATAAAACCACAGTTCTTTGTCTCGTCTCATCAGACGTTTCTTCATCTCTTTTATAGCTGTATTAGTAGTTGAGGTTGTATCAATATTCAGTTTTGTGCATAAATGTTGTGCTTTGTGGACGAATGAGCCTCTCCTTCCCTTGGACCAGTTGTACAGTTTATTCAGCAATCTGTCACCGTCACTCTTACAGTTCTTGATATAAAAACGAAAAGCTTCAATACGTTGTTTTGTTCGACAGGTTAGCCAGCCCATTTCACCATGAAGAGCTGTAGTTGACCTATTTCTTGGTACTCCTAAGAAAAACCTCATAGCCCTGTGATGTATGTTGCTGATCTCACGCTGACCGTATAAACCCCAGATCGGTGCACAATGTAACATGATGGGTTCAACAGTGGATTCGAACAGCTTCCTGTAAACATCATAAGCCATATCACCACACAGTCTGTATTTGGTAATCAACAAGGAGAGTGCTCTACTCGCACTTTTAGCCAGTTCTCTCACAGCACACTTCATGTTCAAATGTTCATTGAACCAGAAACCCAGATACTTGTACGATTCGGCATAACTGAGGGGATGATTACAGCATCTGAATTCCACATCTGAACGAGTGCAGTTCTCCTTTCTAAAGTGAATAATCTTTGTTTTATCCTCGTTGATATACAGACGCCATTTCCTGCACCAGATGGACACAACGTCGAGCATTAACTGGAGCTTTTCTTCGGTGGGAGCTATTAAAACAATGTCATCAGCATATAACAAAACGGAAACAAAAATATCACCAACAGGTACTCCTTGGTTCAAACTGTCAATCTCATTCACTAAGTCATTAATATATATAGAGAACAACGTTGGGGACAGAATACAGCCTTGTTTTACTCCTGTATTCACCTTGAAGAAAGACATCAGATTATCGTTCACTCTTACAGCACTAGTTGTGTTGTGGTACATCGACTGGATCGTGGAGGACATCTTTCCATTTATTCCAGCCTTCAGTAACTTGAGCCACAAGCAGTTTCGATCAACATTGTCAAACGCTTTCTTCAAGTCAATAAAACATGTAAAAGTGTCTGTTTTACAATCCAACCTTGCCTTTAAAACAGTGTTTAAAGAATATATGTGATCGAAACAACTTCTCCCTTTCCTAAAACCATTTTGGGTATCTGATAGTAAATTGCTGGAGTCGAGCCACTTGCTTATCCGTTGATTAAGGATATCACAGTATATTTTACATATATTTTACATCTCATATGTGTTTCTCTCAAGGTTTCCTCCTTGCAACTACCGAGGGAGTTTTTCCTTGCCACCGCTGCTGCGGGTGACACTCATTAGGGATGTGTAGGGGTTCTAAGAAATGTTCAAATTCTTTTATACTTTGTAAACTCGTCTTTCACTGTTATACACATAAAGTTACTTTGCGACAATTTCAATTGTAAAAAGCACAAAACAAATAAAACTGAATTGAATTGAAGACCCCCCCAGATCTGTTCTTTACATAATAAAAGCCTTTTAACTAAATGCTCCACTCAACAAGTAAGTTTTCATCCTTGTTTTAAAAATAGAGACTGTGTCTGACATTAACTGGAAGGGTATTCCATAACTGTGGGGCTTTGTAAGAGAAGCTCGGCCCCCTGCAGTAGTCTTCATTATTGGGGGTATCACTAAGCATCCTGTACCTTTTGATCTAATGAGGCCTGTTAGATCATAAACAACAAAGAGTTCACGAAGATAATGAGGCTCGAGACCACTGAGTGCTTTATAGGTTAAAAGTCGTATTTTCTATATGATCTTACAGATAAAAGGAGGTTTGATATTGGACTATAGTTGGACAACGGATATGGGTTGAGATCAAGTTTTTTTTTTTTTTTTTTATCACAGATTTGATAACTGATCTCAGGGCTTGTGAAAGATTGTTCTTCATGTTACTGGTTATTAGAAAGCATTGTGTAGATTATGCAGATGTTAGACATGATCTTATTGGGGGCAGTGGTGGTCTAGTGGTATAGGGCGCTGGATCGCTAATCCAAAGGTTGGGGGTTCGAGTCCCACGCTCCACAGGGTTGTCACTGTCTCCCCAGTGCAGCTAACTGGGTTATCAAAGGCGGGCCATGTCTCTCATTGTCTATGGTGAGAGGCATGTAAAAGAACCATTGCTGACTTTCGTAAAGTATAGTAGGCTGCAAAGTCATCAGCGTGTTTCTGTCCCTTGCTAAAAAGGGTTGTGACAGGAAGGGTGTAAAAACCTCTGCCAAATCAAATGTGCGAATCAGATGATTCGCTGTGGTGACTCCCGAATAAAAGGGGAAAAAGCCGAAAGGAAGACAGACAGACAGACATGATCTTATTGCTGATGTGCTGGTCTGTATCCAGTCTTGGGACATGGTATTCGTAGTAACTGTGTCCATGGAGAGTCTCAGGGGGTTCATAGTCACTGTGATTTGTGAGTGCTTTCAGGTAACTTCTCATTCTTTTCAGTTATTTGTTGCTGTGTGTGTGTGTGTGTGTGTGTATGTGTGTGTGTGTGTGTGTGTGTGTGTGTGTGTGTGTGTGTGTGTGTGTGTGTGTGTGTGTTCTCTCTTTATTTTAACTAATTTTTATTATTACATCAGTGCAAAAATAACACCTGCGTATGTGTATGACCCGTTTTTGTAGTATAAAGAATAAACAGCTGGTCTGGTCTTTATTAAGGCCTGTGGGTGTCCCAGCTTATGGTTCTTGTCAGTTGTACCTGATAAAAAAAAAAACAGATAACATCTACTTGAATCCGAGACTGTTATGAGGTGTAAATCCTGCCTCTTAACTCTATGAATTTTATGTATCACCGTGCACTCAGACTGCTTTTACAGACGTCCCTAAGTCCTGAAATCTACGCAAATCCACTGGGGCAAGTGATGAGGAGAAAGTGATAAAGATAAAAGAATCATTTTAAAAGTGTAATTTTACAGGAGAGCTTAAAGGTACAAAGACCCACATCTCCTCAAATTACTTCCCCTGAAGGGACCCCTTCTTTTAAAAGATCACATGAACTGTACATTGTGTCATCTGTTTGCTGTGTGTTTCACAAACAAAGCTGATGAAGAGGTGAGGATGAGGAGGATGAGAAGAAGGGAGGTGAGGATGAAGAGGATTCGGAGATGACGAGGTGAGGATGAGGAGTCAGGTGTGATTGGTGAACACTATCACATATCTGTGCCAGGACAAAGTTTCAGAGACACACACACACACACACACACACACACAGACACACACACACACACACACACACACACACACACACACACACTGCACTCACATGCACACACACACACACACACACACACACACACACACACACACACACACACACACACACACACACACACACACACTGCCCTCACACGCACACACACCACACACACACACACACACACACACAAAACTTTGTCGCATGAAACATTTTAATATTGTACATACATGTACATTTTGTTATTAGAAATATTTACTATTATGAGGTGATATACTTTTATGTTGTAATAACTTTTATAAAACTAAAATTACTTTGTTATGATGGTATACTGAACTTTTTGTTGTTATGATTTGGTGACATGTTTATATATAACTTCATAAATGTATTCCGTTGTAATTTAATATCAAGAATTATGAGGTTAATAATAATAATAATAATGATAATGTGTGTGTGTTATTTGCAGTTTTCAACCAATGATATAAATGGACCAAAAGTGTACTAAAAGTGATGAGTAAATTAAATGCATTTTAACTGAATTTCTTTATTCGTAAAAATTGTTTGTTTGAAACGTATTGATTGTTTTATCTGGTGTTGATGTTCTGAGCAAAGGGAACAGATGAGAGAGGAACAATCAATAAACAAATACACAAAGTGTACAGAACAAGAGAATATTTAACTACCTGAGTCATGTGACCTCATACACTCATACAATCATATTCTCTCTCTCTCTCTCTCTCTCTCTCTCTCTCTATCTCTCTGTCTCTCTCTCTCTCTCTCTCTCTGTGTGTGTGTGTGTGGGTGGGCGTGTGTGTATGGGTGGGTGGGCGTGTGTGTATGTGTATGGGTGGGTGGGCGGGCGTGTGTGTGTGTGTATGGGTGTGTGTGTGTGTGTGTGTGTGTGTGTATGGGTGGGTGGGCGGGTGTGTGTGTGTATGGGTGTGTGCGTGTGTGTGTGTGTGTGTGTGGGTGGGTGGCGTGTGTGTATGGGTGGGTGGGCGGGCGTGTGTGTGTGTGTGTATGGGTGTGTGTGTGTGTGTGTGTGTGTGTATGGGTGGGTGGGTGTGTTTGTGTTTGTGTGTGTGTGTGTGTGTGTGTGTGTATGGGTGGGTGGGCGGGTTTGTGTGTATGGGTGGGTGGGCGGATGTGTGTGTGTGTGTGTGTGTGTGTGTGTGTGTGTGTGTGTATGTGTGTGTGTATGGGTGGGTGGGCGGGTTTGTGTGTGTGTATGTGTGTGTGTATGGGTGGGTGGGCGGGTTTGTGTGTGCATGGGGGGCTTGTGTTTATTTGGGTGAGTTTGTGTGTGTGTGTGTGTGTGTGTGTGTGTGTGTGTGTGTGTGGGTGAGTTTGTGTGTGTGTGTGTGTGTGTGTGTGTGTGTGTGTGTGGGTTGTGTGTATTTGAGTGGATTTGTGTGTGTGTGTGTGTGTGTGTGTGTGTGTGTGTGTGTGTGTGTGAACTTTAGAGACATTTTAAATTCCTGTTTGTACAAATGATACACGTGACAGTTATGAAGCAATAATAAATTTAACAGTGGTGGTTCCTTGGTTAAGACTGCGTTTCTGATCTGAGGGAGGATTTCACCCTCCGGTACCACCACACTGCCACTGTATGGCCCTTGAGTAAGGCCCTGAACTCCCATTTGCTCAGGTGTATGAAAATGTAAGTCACTCTGGATAAGAATGTTTGCTAAATGTTTTAGTGTATTTTTTCATGTTTTTGATTTAGCTTTTCTAATAATAAGCTTTTAAATCATTTTGTCTGAGAATGTTAGATATCCGCTTTCTGTATGATGAAGTCTGATTTGCAAAGCACGATGAAGTTATAGAATGATTGTTTTGTGGTGATAAGAAGATAAAGGTATTAAAATCAGTGGTAGTTGATCTTGCTAGTTGAACCTTGTGGGGTTGGTGGTGTTTAGCGAGTAGGGAAATCTCCTTTGCCGACATCCACACCACTCTGACCTCCAGCCATGATCCTGTTTATGGGGATGATCTTCATGGTGGTCTGCTTCAGCGAGTACCACCGATCGTGCCAAGTGGCCCAGATAATTCCATTATCAAAACCATGCTCACCTGTGTCCTTTTGGCTATATTTACCCCCTGAAGAAAAAAAAAATCCAGATTAGTTATCAGGTCAATGTTTTCACAAACGACTGACTTTCACATACTCAGTAAAGGAAAATTTCCATACATAAAGAACATCGTAACTGTATTTATAAATCTTTTATAATATAAACATGCTGCTGTGAGTCACGTTTAGTATTTCTGACCTGTTAATTTAATCTTCTAAATCTCACTCACTAATTTAGTGAACTGTTTAATCCTACTAGGGTCACGGAGAAGCTCAAGCTTATCGCATCCAACTCAGGGTGAAGGTGCACTCTATACAGCTCACTAGACTATCACAGAACCAACACACATACAAACAACCATTCACACTCACACCTAGGTAAAATTTGGAAGAGCCAATTAGACTAAAGTGCATGTCTTTGGCCCCTCCCTGAATAGCCACCGTATCGTGGTGGAAGGGTTTGTGTGACCTAATGATCCTAGGAGCTATGTTGTCGGGGGTATAATGTCCCTGGTAGGGTCACCCAAGGCAAACAGGTCCTGGGTGAAGGTCCAGACGAAATGCGATTCAGAAGACCCTTATGACTGAGAGACATACAAGGAAGCAGTCTCACTTTCCCAAACGCAGGTCACCGGGGTCCCCCCTGGAGCCAGGCCCGGGGGAGGAGCTTGAAGGTGAGCGCCATGGAGCCTGGCCAGGCCTAGCCCGAAAAGAAGACATGGGTCCTTATTCCATTCTGGAGTTGCTCATGAAGCGAGGCGGCGAGCCGGTGTGGGCATTCTTGTTGCCCCCGTCTCGGGGCCCAAATGTTGGGGTTCTCCCTGGTTGATGAAAGGGTAGCTTCCCTCTGTCTTTGGGTGGGGGGATGGGTCCTGACTGTTATTTGTACTTATGCACCAAATGACAGTTCAGAGTACCCACCCTTCTTGGAGTCTTTGGGGTGTGTGTTGGAGAGAACTCTCCCTCAGGAGAGTCACTTGTTGTCTTGGGAGACTTCAACGCCCATGTGGGCAACGATAGTTGAATGGTGTTTCGTTGTTGGACTTCTGTGCTCGTCACAGTTTGTCTATCATGAACACCATGTTCGAACATACGGGTGCCCATAAGGGCACTTGGCACCAGGACACTCTAGGTTGCAGTACGATGATTGACTTTGTAGTCGTGTAATCGGACTTGCGGCCCTATGTTCTGGACACTCGGGTGAAGAGAGGAGCTGAGCTGTCTACCAATCAACACCTGGTGGTGAGTTGGCTTCGGTGATGGGGGAGGCTGCATTCCAGACCTGGCAGGCCCAAGCATGTAATCAGGGTCTGCTGGGAACGTTTGGCGAAGTCCCCTGTCAGAGAGGCCTTTAACTCCAACCTCCGGCAGAGGTACAACTATGTCCCAGAGTAGTCGGGGGACATGGAATCCGAATGGGCCATTGTTTGTGCCTCCATTGCTAAGGCGGCAGCCCATAGCTGTGGCCGCAAGGTCGTCGGTGCTTGTCGTGGCGGTATCCCCCAAACCCGGTGGTGGACACCTATGGTGAAGGGGGCAGTCCAGCTGAAGAAGGAGGCCTATCGGGTTTTATTAGCCTGTGGGACTCCTGAGGCAGTGGACAGATACCGACAAGCCAAACATGCTGCAGCCGAGGCTGTCACAGATGCAAAATCTCGGGCGTGGGAGGAGTTTGGTGAGGGCCTGGAGAGTGATTATTGGTTGTCCTCAAAAAGTTTCTGGACCGCCATCCGATGCCTCAGGAGGGGCAAGCAATTCTCCACAAACACTGTTTACAATGGAGGTAGGGAGCTGCTTACTTCAACTGGGGATGTCGTCGAGAGGTGGAGGGAATACTTTGAGGACTTCCTCAATCCCACCAACTCGCCCTCTGTGAAGGAGGAAGACCCTGAGGGTTTAGGTGGGGGTCTGCCCATCATTGGAGTGGAAGTCACTGAGGTTGTCAAAAAGCCTCAAAAACCTCCTCCGAGGTTGGACGAGATCCGCCCAGAATATCTCAGGGCTCTCGATGCTGTAGGACTGTCTTGGTTGACACATCTCTGCAACATTGTGTGGTCATCAGGGGCTGTACTTCTGGACTGGCAAACTGGGGTCGTGGTCCCGATTTTTAAGGAGGGGAACGGAAGGTGTGTTCTAATTATTGGGGATCACACTCCTCAGCCTACGTAGGAAAGTCTATGCAGGGGTACTGGAGAGGAGGAGCTGACCAATAGTCAAATCTCGGATCAGGAGGAACAATGCGGTTTTCGTCCTCGCCATAGCACTCTTGACCAACTCAATATGCTTCACAGGATTTTGGAGGGGGCATAGGAGTTTGCCCAATCTGTCCACATGTGTTTTGTGGATTTGGAGAAGGCTTTCGACCGTGTCGCTTGAATGATCTTGAGGGGCGTGCTCCTGGAGTACAGCGTTCCGGACCCATTGCTATGGGCCATTCGGTCGCTGTATCATCAGAGCCAGAGTTTGGTCTGTATTGGTAACAACAGGCCGAATTCGTTTACGGTGGGAGTTGGAGTCCGCCAAGGCTGTCCTTTGTCACCGATTCTGTTCATAATTTTTATGGACAGAATTTCTAGGCGCAGTTGAGGCATTGAGGGGTTCTGGTTTGATGGCCATTGGATCTCATCTCTGCTTTTTGCGGATTATGTTGTCCTTTTGGCTTCATCAAGTTGGGACCTCCAGCTCTCATTGGAGCGATTTGCAGCCGAGTACGAAGCAGCCAAGATGAGGATCAGTACCTCCAAGTCCGAGTCCATGGTTCTCAGTTGGACAAGGGTGGAATGTACCCTCTGGGTTGGGAATGAGGTCCTGCCCCAAGTGGAGGAGTTTAAGTATTTTGCTGTCTTGTTCACGAGTGAGGGAAGGATGGAGCGGGAGATCAACAGACGGATTGCTGCAGCCTCTGCTCTTAAGCGGAGCCTGTACCGGTCCGTCGTGGGGAAGAAGTTGCTGAGCCGCAAGGCGAAGCTCTCAATTTACCAGTCGATCTACGTTCCAACCCTCACCTATGGTCACGAGCTTTTGGCATTGACCGAAAGCACAAGATCGTGGATACAAACGGCTGAAATGAGCTTCCTTTGCAGGGTGGCGGGGTTCTCCCTTAGTGATAAGGTAAGAAGCTCTATCATCCGTGGAGTCTCGGAGTAGATCCGCTGCTCCTCTGCATTGAGAGGGGCCATTTGAGGCGGATCGGGCATCTGGTCAGAATGCCTCCTGGACGCCTCCCTGGTGTGGTGTTTCAGGCATGTCCAACCGGGAAGAGACCCTGGGGTTGACCTCGAACCCACTGGAGGGACTATGTCTCTCGGCTTGTCTGGGACCGCCTCGGTGTCCCCCCAGGAGAGTTGGAGGAGGTGGCTGGGGAGAGGGACGTCGGGACTTCTTTGCTTAAGTTGCTGCCCACGTGACCCGACCCTGGTCTTAGCGGAAGATGATGATGATGATGATGATGATGATGATGATGATGATGATGGAAAAAAATAAATTTTTTGTTCATTTTTGGGGGTTACCACGGTGACTCATGAGTTTAAAAAGGGCGTGTCAGATTAAAATGAGGATGATTTCTCTTATCATCTCGTCCTAAAACTTTTCCTAGACATATTTTCTAAAAGTTTATCTGGCTGAGGTGCATAAAAATTTTTGGTTGCTCAGGACTAATGATCTTAGAAGAAGGGCAATCTTTTGCTCATTTTTCTCTAAAACGTCTTTTGAAATTTTTAGTTGAATGCTGACACAAGAAATGGCATAGCTCGGTCAGTTTTCAAGGTATTGACAAATGTTTTTTGCTGCATTTTGTAGCTTTGGGCCTCCTCTATCTGACTGTGTAAAAAGCTCATTTTTCTTTTTTGGATGTAAGAACCTACTTTTGATGGAGTGGCTCACAAATGATCTGAAGTGGATTTAGATGCGCACAAGGTTTTCTGAAGATTATGGCTCTTTTGCTTGTGAAAAAAATTCAATTAGAAGGGTTTTTGGGGGTTTTCTTGTAATATTTTATGCTACTATGATTTTTTAATATTTGACAGCAGGATGAATTTTAATCTTCTTGTGAAGGTCCAAGCACAAAACACAAAAACACCATGTGGTTATAACTCTTAACATAAACACTGAGTTTAATAAAATCATCCGAAGAACCTCCTCATGTAAGTTTCTTAATATTTCGCAATAATTGTGAGATTTTTTTTTAGGTTTTTATTAATTGCTTTAGTTATAGTTTAAAATATTTTTAGCCAGCATGGCTGGGTGTAGTGGTTAACACGTTTGCCTCATAGCAAATAGGTCCTGGGTTTGAGCTGGGGCCTAAGCAAAGGCAGTTCTGTGAGTATTTGCATGCTCTCCTCATTCTTTTGAGGGTTTCCTCGGTGCTGTATTTTTCTCCCATAGTCCAAAGACATGGGCAGTAGGCTAATAGACACAATTCGCATCTTGGCTCGCGCACGGCATCATGGGATCTCAACTACCAAACGAGGCAGAGATAAACCTTGATGTGGATGAAGACTGCAGTATCGATGCGTTTAATTTACGGAAAACTGAACACTTCAACTAGGTCCTGAACCACTCTGACACAATCAACAACGAGGCCATCGCCCGCCTACCTCAAGTGGAGATCGACAGGAACCTCGACAATCTCCCCACAGAAGAAGAAGTCAGAAAGGCCATCAAGCAACTTTCTTGTGGCAATGCATCATTATCAGACACAATCCCTGCAGAAGTATACAAAGCAGGAGGACCAACTGCGATACAGAAACTGACAGAGCTCTTCCAGTCCATGTGGAATGAAGGGAAGGTCCTACAACAGCCGAAATATGCCACCATGGTCCACTTCTACAAAAGGAAAGGGAACCACTAATCCTGCAACAACCATCGAGGGATCTCTCTTGTGTCTATAGCTGGGAAGATCCTAGCCTGTGTCCAGCTCAACCATTTCCTCCAGCTTCTCAAGCAGGGTGTCCTCCCAAAAAGTCAGTGTGGCTTTCATGCTGAATGTGGAACAGTCAACATGATATTTGCTGCACACCAACTCCAGGAAAAATGCCAAGAGCAGCACAGCGACCTCTTCGTGATCTTTGTCGATCTGATAAAGGCTTTCAACACGGTCAGTAGGGATGGCTTATGGAAGACAATGGAGAACTTTGGCTGCCCAAGCAAGTTCATCATGATTGTCTGGCAGTTCCATGATGGAATGATGGTGAAACTATTGGATGATAGAGACAAGTCAGAGACTTTCCCAGTAACAAATGGGGTGAGACAAGACTGTGTTCTTGCCTCAGCACTCTTCAGCATGGTCTTTTCAGCCATGCTTTCAGATGCTTTCCATGATTGCCAGGATGGGATGCATGTCAGGTACATGACTGATAGATTGTTTCACCTCAGGTGCCTGCAGTCTGTTACCAAGGTGAAAGAAACGGTCATCAGAGGCTTCTTGTTCACTGATGACTGTGCCCTCAATGCCAGCACAGAGCAAAAGATGCAGCACAAAATGGACTGCTTTGCAAGAGACTGCAATAACCTTGGCCTCACCATAACCTCAAAAAAAGGCTGAAGTTATGTACCAGCCTGCCCCAAGACAGCCCTACCAGGAACCACACATCACAGTGAAGGGACAGGAACTCCAGGCTGTTGACAGCTTTACCTATCTGTGGAGCACGCTTTCAAGAGTGGTGAACAATGATGCAGAAGTCAACCACAGGATTGCCAAGGGAGAATGAGTGGGAATGGAGAGGATTCAGTCTTACCACCAAGCTGAAGGTCTACCATGTAGTGGTGCTCACCACCCTCCTCAATGCCTGTGAGACCTGGACTGTCTACAGCAGACATGCCAAACAGCTCAACCACTTTCACTTGAGCTGCCTCCGTAGACTGCTCCACATCAAGTGGTAGGACAAAATCCCAGACACAGAAGTCCTGAAACAAGCCGGAATTCCCAGCATCCACACCCTCCTTCAGAAAGTGCACGTCAGATGGGCAGGCCATGTTGTCAGAATGACAGACAGTCAACTGCCAAAACAGCTACTGTATGGAAAGCTTTGTGAAGGCAAGCATTCAGTTGGGGGACAGAAGAAACTCTTGAAAGACAGCCTTGACGCGTCCCTCAAAGACAAGAAAATCAATGTCAGCACTTGGGAGCAGCATGCTTCCAACCACTCAGCTTGGCGAAGCAGTCTTCACGGGTGCCTGTGCAGCAGAGAAGTGACAAACTGCAGAGACGCAGCAGAAATGCGCAATGCACAAAGCTCAAGCTGTCTCCACTTCCATAACACCACCCACCCACACATGTCCCGTGTGTGGGTGAGCATTTTGGGCTCGGATTGGCCTCACTAGCCATCTCTGGATCACAGATCACAGATCTGATATGAAGTCATGGTCATCTTTGAACTCAAAGGATGAACAACAACATAAAACAAGTATATTATACACAGTATTATAATACTATATTACACTGTATCATTATATTACTTATACAGTATTATACAGTGTTATAAAGTATATTACTGTAATAGTGTGTGTATAATACTAGTGTGTGTTATAGCAGTGTGTATAATCACAATACTGTGTATAATAATAGTGTGTAAAATATTACTGTGTAGAGTAGTAATATGTATAATAGCAGTGTGTATAATAATACTATGTATTGTAATAGAAGTGTGTATATTAATAGTAGTGTGTTTTGTTTAAGTGTATAATAATAATAATAATAATAATAATAATAATAATAATAATAATAATAATGCTAATAATGCTAATAATAATAATATTAATAATAATAATAATACTGTGTATAAGAGTAATGTTTATAATAGTGGTGTGTTTTTTGATTATTTGAGGTTGAATTGTAAGTGACTTCTTCACATTTTCTGAGATAAACCCATTTCTGTAGATTTTATCGGTGACATTCTAAACTGCATGCCAGCAGATTAGACTTTACTGTTACTACTAAAGCTCTGTACATATCTCAATGTTACCTGTGTAATATTTTCCATTCAGATGAGCAGCGTGACAATGGTTCATCCACCAGCCTGAGCCATCCTGCTGAGCACAGTTCCCGGAGAATTTGTCATTATCTCTGTCCGGAGTGCTGAACTGCATACCATAATGAGCTGTGAGGGCTTTATCGCTGGCAGCGTCACCAA
>CM045731.1:350000-397500 GCA_024760905.1 Plotosus lineatus
AATCACCATCAAATGTGATCTGATCTTTGTCAAAATCACACAGATGAAAAAACTGTCTGTTTTAACTAAAACCACCCAAACATTTATAGGTTTTCATATTTTAATGAGGACAGCATGCAAACAATGACAGAAGGGTGAGGAAATGGATGGCTAATCCAGGACACTGCAGACATTCGCAGGTACGCAGCAGGTTTCTATGATGAATTGTATCCATGTGAATGTTCGGAGAAATCGAAATTGCTGGATACTTTCCTCACTGGTCTGCCAAAGGTGTCAGCTGATGCCAACAGGCATCTTGCGGCTGACATTTCTCCGTTCCGGTGTGATGTTCTCAGGCATTGTTGGTGGCGTTGCAGAGAATCAAACCGGGGAAAGCCCTGGATATAGACGGCTGGCCGGACAACTTCTATAAAGCCTTCTGAGCAGTGGTCAGTGAGGACCTGCTGGACGTTCTCAGAGACAGTCTGCTGAAAGGCCGGCTGCCCCTGAGTTGCAGGAGAGCAGGCCTCACCCTCCTGCCAAAGAAGAGGACCTGCAAGATCTTAAAAACGGGTGACCAGTGTCCCTCCTCTGTACCAACTACAAACTCCTTTCCAAAGTTCTGGCGAATAGGTTGAGCAAAGTGATGGAGCAGGTCGTTCATGTAGACCAGACCTGCAGTGTACTGGGCAGGCAGATAACAGAATGTATTTTTAATTCAGTACATTTTGGACCGCTCCAATTCATTGGTAATGAAATTTGGTCTCATTTCTCTGGACCAAGAAAAGGCATTTGATCGGGTTGAGCACGCATACCTATAGCAAACACTAGAGGGTGTTGGATTCATCCCGGGTCTCATTGCCTGGATTTGGACCTTGTATGGAGACATTGAGAGTCTCTTCTTCTCTTTTGCCGTTTTCCCTTTCTCGGGAGTCGCCACAGCGAATCATTTGAATCGCACATTTGATTTGGCATAGGTTTTTACGTCAGATGCCCTTCTTGTCACAACCCTTTAGCAAGGGACAGAAACACGCGAACGGCTTTGCAGCCTACTCTTTATGAAAGTCAGCAATGGTTCTTTTACATGCCTCTAACCATAGACAGTGAGAGACATGGCCCGCCTTTGATAACCCAGTTAGCTGCACTGGAGGGACAGTGAGAACCTTGTGGGGACTCTCTGAGTTTGTTTCCAAACCTCTTACATGTGCTGTCCCTCTGATGTACTCATTCCTGATCCTATCCATCCTTGGTACTCCAAAAAAGAACCTCAACATTTTCATCTCTGCCACCTCCAGCCCAGCCTCCTGTCTTTTCCCCAGGGCCACTGTTTCTAAAACATACAACATCGCTGGCCTGATCACCGTTTTGTACACTTTTCCCTTCATTCTTGCCTATACTCTCCTATGACACATTACACCAAACACTTTTCTCCAACCATTCCAACCAGCCTGCACATGCTTCTTCACCTCTTTTCCACACTCTCCATTGCTCTGGATTGTTGAACCTTCTTTTTCTTCTTTTACTTTTGGTTGCTCCCTTCAGGGGTCGCCACAGCAAATCATCCGCCTCCACCTCACCCTGTCCTCCGCATCTTCTTTTCTGACTCCAATGACCTTCATGTCTTCCTTCACCACATCCATAAATCTCTTCTTTGGTCTTCCTCGAGGCCTTCTGCCTGGTAGTTCCAACCTCAGCATCCTACTGCCAATATACTCACTATCCCTCCTCTGTACATGTCCAAACCAGCTCAATCTAGCCTCTCTGGCTTTGTCTCCAAAACATCTTACGTGGGCTGTCCCTCTGATATACTCATTTCTGATCCTATCCATCCTCGTTACTCCCAGAGAGACCCTCAACATTTTCATCTCTGCTACCTCCAGCTCTGCCTCCTGCCTTTTCTTCAGCGCCACTGTTTCTAATCCATACAACATCGCTGGCCTCAACACCGTCTTGTACACTTTTTCCTTCATTCTTGCTGACACTCTCCTATCGCACATCACACCGGACACTTTTCTCCAACCATTCCAGCCTTCCTGCACACGTTTCTTCACCTCTTTTCCACACTCTCCATTGCTCTGGATTGTTGAGCCTAAGTACTTAAAATCCTCCACCTTCCTTATCTCTGCTCCCTGTAACCTCACCGTTCCTCCTGGGTCCTTCTCATTCACATACATGTATTCTGATTTTCTGAGGCTAACCTTCATTCCTCTCCTTTCCAGGGCATACCTCCACCTCTCTAGATTTTCCTGCACTTGTTCTCTGCTCTCACTACAGATCACGATGTCATCTGCAAACATCATAGTCCATGGAGATTCTTGTCTCACCTCGTCTGTCAGCCTGTCCATCACCATAGCAAACAAGAAAGGGCTCAGAGCTGACCCTTGATGCAGTCCCACCTCCACCTTGAATTCGTCGGTCACACCGACAGCACACCTCACCGCTGTCTTACATCTCTCATACATGTCCTGCACCACTCTAACATACTTCTCTGCCACTCCAGACTTCCTCATGCAATACCACAGTTCTTTTCTTGGCACCCTGTCTTTAAAATCCTCCACCTTCTCTATTTCTGCCCCCTGTAACTTCACCGTTCCTCTATAGTGTTTGTCGTTCACACACATGTATTCTGTCTTACTGAGGCTAACCTTCATTCCTCTGCTTTCCAGGGCATACCTCCACCTCTGTAGATTTTCCTCCACTTGTTCTCTGCTCTCACTACAAATCACAATGTCATCTACAAACATCATAGTCCATGGAGATTCTTGTCTAACCTCGTCTGTCAGCCTGTCCATCACCATAGCAAACAAGAAGGGGCTGAGAGCTGACCCTTGATGCAGTCCCACCTCCACCTTGAACTCATCTGTCAGCCCTACAGCACACCTCACCACTGTCTTACATCTCTCATACATGTCCTGCACCACTCTAACATACTTCTCTGTCACTCCAGACTTCCTCATGCAATACCATAGTTCCTCTCTCGACACTCTGTCATATGCTTTCTCCAGATCCACAAAGGCACAATGCAGCTCCCTCTGGCCTTCTCTGTACTTCTCTATTAACATCCTCAAGGCAAACACTGCATCTGTGGTGCTCTTTCTTGGCATGAAACCAAACTGTTGTTCACAGATGCTGACCTCTGCCCTTAGTCGAGCTTCCACTATTCTTTCCCTTAACATCACGTGGCTCATCAACTTTATCCCTCTGTAGTTGCCACTACTCTGCACATCTTCCTTGTTCTTTAAAACCTCCACCGGTATGTCATCAGGACCAACTGCCTTTCCACTCTTCATCCTCTTCCAATGCCTTCCTCACTTCATCCTTACTAATCTTGGCTACTTCCTGATCCTCATCAGTCACCTCTTCTACTCTTTTTTCTCTCTCATTTTCCTCATTCATCAGCTCTTCAACGTACTCTTTCCATCTTCCCAGCACACTTCATCGGTCAATACATTTCCCTCTCTGTCCTTTATCACTCTCACTTGCTGCATATCTTTCCCATCTCTATTTTTCTGTTGTGCCAACCTGTATAAATCATTTTTTCCCTCCTCACTGTCTTACCTATTATACAACTCATCACACACCCTCTGTTTGGTCTTTGACACTGCTACCTTTGCCTTATGGTGTGTCTCCCTGTACTCTTGTTTACTCACTTCAGTCCTCTCAATGTCCCACTTCTTATTAGCTAACCTCTTCCTTTGTACACACTCCTGCACTTCCTCATTCCACCACCAAGTCTCCTTATCTACTTTTCTTTCAGATGACACACCAAGTACTCTCCTACCTGTGTCCCTGATCACATTGGCTGTGGTTGTCCAGTCATGTGGAAGCACTTCCTGACCACCCAAAGCCTGTTTCAACTCCTCCTTGAAGACAACATGACACTCTTTTTTTTTTCATCTTCCACCACTTTGTCTTCTGCTCTGCCTTTGCCTTTTTCACCTTCCTCACCATGAGCGTCATCCTGCACACCACCATCTTATGTTGTTTGGCAACACTCTCACCCACTACTACTTTGCTGTCACTGACTGCCTTGAAATTACATCGCCTACACAAGATGTAGTCTACCTGTGTGCTCTTACCTCCACTTTCATAACTCACCCTGTGCTCCTGTTTCTTCTGGAAGAAAGTATTCACCACAGCCATTTCCATTCGTTTTGCAAAATCGATCAACATCTGTCCTTCTGTGTTTTTTTCGGCTGCATTAGGTTATAGTAATAAATCTAAATGTAGTAATCCAATTGTATTAGAAAATTATGGCAAATTAATGTATGATTCTTTTTCAGTTGCTACTTTTATTAACATTTATTAGGGGCAGTGGTGGTCTAGTTGTATAGGGTGCTGGATCGCTGATCCAAAGGTTTGGGGTTCGAGTCCCACTCTCCACAAGGTTGTCACTGTCCCCCCAGTGCAGCTAACTGGGTTATCAAAGGCGGGCCATGTCTCTCACTATGGTGAGAGGCATGTAAAAGAACCATTGCTGACTTTCGTAAAGAGTAGGCTGCAAAGTTGTCAGCGTGTTTCTGTCCCTTGCTAAAAGGGTTGTGACAGGAAGGGCAGCCGATGTAAAAACCTCTGCCAAAATCAAACATGCGAGTCAGATGATTTGCTGTGGCGACTCCCGAGTAAAAGGGAAAAAGCCAAAAGGAAGACAGACTTTTATTAACATTTTTTACTCCAATATCAGAGCACTTCTAAATAGGCTGCATGTTTCTAAAAGTAAGTATTCTGTAGATCAAAATATATTAAACATTTTTTACCAAGAACAAAATATTGAATCAAATAGTGTCAAGCTATAACCATTTTGTGAAGAGTTTATATTCAAATAATTAAGTAAACTCAATCCATATAAAAGTACAGGACTTGATGACATTGGTCCACGGTTTTTAAAAGATGGTGCACAAATTTTAAAAGTTCCTGTATTAAGTATTATAAACTTATCAATTTGTACAAATACTGTACCCGATGAGCTAAAATCAGCCAGAGTTACTCCTTTACATAAGAAAATAGTACGCTAAATGTACGAAACTACAGACCAATAACAACAGGCACCTGTCTAACCTAGCTGACTGATTACATAAAGAAACAAACCTCAGAGGGCCTTTATACTGGAATTGCACTCCTAGATGTACAAAAAGCATTTGACTCTGAAAATCATGAAATTTTATGCAAAAAAACTCTCAGCTATAGGAATCCAACCTGATTGGCTTAAAACATACTTACAAATGGAAAGCAATTTGTTATGGTTAATGACTGTACTGTACAAGTAATCCAGAAAATATTACTTGTGCGGTTCCCCAAGGTAGGATATTGGGACCACTACTGTACCTATGTTATGTAAATGATATGTCAACTTGTATGTCAAAAAACTGTTAATTACTGTTATATGCAGACGATAGCGTGTTGATTGTGCCAGACAAAGATCCCAACAAAATATCAAATGTACTTGGGAAGAACGTTGAGTCATGTTATAACTGACTAATAGATAACAAGTTGTCATTACATTTTAGTAAAACAGAATGTTCACTATTTGGTTCAAAACATAAACTATGTTAAAAAACACATGTTAAAAACTTTGAAATCAATTGTGCTTGTCATAAAATTCCATCAACAAAAGATGTTCAATACTTTGCCATCTTTCTAGATCAAGACTTGTGGGGCATTAATATAGTTGAGTCATTAATTAAAAAATGTTCTTCCAGATTGAAATGTATGTATAGACAAGCCAGTGTACTTCATAAAAACACAAGAAAAACACTGTATAATGCACTAGTATTGGGTCATATGGAATATGAATCAACAGCCTGGTACAGTGCTCTATCTAAACCTTTAAAAAACAAATTACATATTGTACAAAATAAAGCTGTCAGGTTTATATTTAAAATGAGGCCGAGAATGCATGTAGGATATAACAAATTAAAGGACCTTGGATAGCTGAATGTTAAATATCGCCAAATTCAATTAAGATTAAACTTCATGTATAACATTTTTAACAATGCTGCACCTAAATATTTATGTAACAATTTTAGAAGACGAGTTAATATTCATAGTCCAATACAAGAAGTAGTATGTATGGTTTTTAATCTTCCAAATGTTAATAATGCACTTTCAAATACTTTTTATATACAGGGTAAAAAAGACTGGAACAGTCCGCCTCCGAATGTTCAGTGAAGTCCATCTTTAAATATCTTGAAAAAATTATTTAAAAAAAATATTTAGATAATAAAGCCAGAGAAGAGGATGAGTCTCCATTTTTATTTCCATACCTTAATAAGTGATGATCATGTGACTCTGTATTTACCAGTATTATACTACTGTATATCTATTGACTGAAATAATGCAGCCGTGAGGGAGGGGCACAAGCCAGTGTCTCTCATTCACGCCAGTCCCAAGCCCGGATAAATGCAGAGAGTTGCGTCAGGAAGGGAATCCAGCGTAAAACAAATGCCAAATAAAACA
The DNA here is from genome assembly GCA_024760905.1 of Plotosus lineatus. Classification (NCBI taxonomy): domain Eukaryota; kingdom Metazoa; phylum Chordata; class Actinopteri; order Siluriformes; family Plotosidae; genus Plotosus; species Plotosus lineatus. The sequence goes on from CM045731.1 coordinate 356,436, forward strand.
TGCCAGTCATATCAAAAACATTCATACCGGATCGGTCAAGGCCGAGGTTAACAACGACCGCTATCAGTGCTGTTAACCAACAGGGTGCTGGTGGAAATTGGACTACTGTTGGTCGAAGACGTCGAAGAAGGAGAGACCGGAGGCGTGTCCGTAGGCAGAGAGAAAAGAGGAAAGGCGTGAGTCTAAGACTGAAAGTAGGGACTTTGAATGTTGGAACTATGACAGGAAAAGGTAGAGAGCTGGCTGACATGATGCAGAGGAGGAAGGTGGACATACTGTGTGTTCAGGACACCAGGTAGAAAGATAGCAAGGCTAGAAGCTTAGGAGAAGGGTTTAAGCTTTTTTTTCATGGTGTGGATGGGAAGAGAAATGGAGTCGGAGTCATCTTGAAGGAGGAGTTTGTCAGGAATGTTCTAGAAGTGAAAAGAGTGTCAGACAGAGTGATGAGTCTCAAGTTAGAAATTGAAGGTGTGATGTTCAATGTTGTTAGTGCTTATGCCCCACAGGCAGGATGTGAGCTAGAAGAGAAGGAGGGATTCTGGAGTGAGTTAGATGAAGTGATGCAGAGTACCCCCAAAGATGAAAGAGTAATCATTGTGGCAGACTTCAATGGACATGTTGGTGCAGGAAACAGAGGCGACGAGGAAGTGATGGGCAGGTTTGGTGTCCAGGACAGGAACGCAGAAGGACAGGTGTTGGTAGATTTTGCAAAAAGGATGGAAATGGCTGTGGTAAATAATTTCTTCCAGAAGAGAGAGGAGCATAGAGTGACTTATAAAAGCGGAGGTAGGAGCACACAGGTAGACTACATCTTCTGTAGGCGATGTAGTTTGAAGGAAGTCAGTGACTGCAAAGTAGTAGCGGGTGAGAATGTTGCCAAACAGAATAGGATGGTGGTGTGCAGGATGATGCTGATGGTAGGAAAGGTGAAGAAGGCAAAGGCAGAGCAGAAGACAAAGTGGTGGAAGCTGAAAAAGGAAGTGTCGTGTTGTCTTCAAGGAGGAGTTGAAACAGGCTTTGGGTGGTCAGAAAGTGCTTCCAGATGACTGGACAACTACAGCTATTGTGATCAGGGAGTCAGGTGGGAGAGTGCTTGGCGTGTCCTATGGAAGGACAGGAGATAAGGAGACTTGGTCGTGGAATGAGGAAGTGCAAGAATGTGTACAAAAGAAGCGGTTAGCTAAGAAGAAATGGGACATAGAGAGGACCGAAGAGAGTAAACAGGAGTAAAGGGAGACACAGCGTAAGGCGAAGGTAGCGGTGTCAAAGGCCAAACAGAGGGCGTATGATGACTTGTATGCTCGGTTGGACAGTAAATAGGGAGAAAATGATTCATACAGGTTGGCACAGTAGAGAAATAAAGATAGGAAGGACGTGCAGCAAGTTATAGTGATGAAGGACAGAGTGGGAAACGTGTTCAGTGATGACACAAGTGTGCTGGGAAGATGGAAAGAGTACTTTGAAGAGCTGACGAATGAAGAAAATGAGAAAGAAAAGAGTAGAAGAGGTGAATGTTGAGGACCAGGAAGTAGCAAAGATTAGTAAGGGTGAAGTGAGGAGGGCATTGAAGTGGATGAAGAGTGGAAAGGCAGTTGGTCCTGATGACATACTGGTGGACGTATGGAAGTGTCTAGGAGAGGTCGCAGTAGATTTTCTGACAAGAACATTCAACAAGGTCTTAGAGAGTGAAAGGATGCTGGAAGAATGGAGGAGAAGTGTGCTTGTGCCCATTTTTAAGAACAAGGGAGATGTGCAGAGTAGCAACTACAGACGGATAAAGTTGATGAGCCATACGATGAAGTTATGGGAAAGAATAGTGGAAGCTAGACTAAGGGCAGAGGTCAGCATTTGTGAACAGTTTGGTTTCATGCCAAGAAAGAGCACCACAGATGCAGTGTTTGCTTTCAGGATGTTAATAGAGAAGTACAGAGAAGGTCAGACGGAGCTGCATTGTGCCTTTGTGGATCTGGAGAAAGCATATGACAGGGTGCCGAGAGAGGAACTATGGTATTATATGAGGAAGTCTGGAGTGGCAGAGAAGTATGTTAGAGTGGTGCAGGACATGTATGAGAGATGTAAGACAGTGGTGAGGTGTGACAGAAGAGTCCAAGGTGGAGGTGGGACTGCATCAAGGGTCAGGTCTGAGCCCCTTCTTGTTTGATATGGTGATGGACAGGCTGACAGATGAGGTTAGAAAAGAATCTCCACAGACTACGATGTTTGCAGATGACATTGTGATCTGTAGTGAGAGCAGAGAACAAGTGCAAGAAAATCTGGAGTGGTGGAGGTATGCCCTGGAAAGGAGAGGAATGAAGGTTAGCCTCAGTAAAACAGAATATATGTGTGTGAACGACAAGGACCCAAGAGGAACAGTCAGTTTACAGGGAGCAGAGATAAAGAAGGTGGAGGATTTCAAGTACTTAGGCTCAACGATTCAGAGCAATGGAGAGTGTGAAAATGAGGTGAAGAAGCGTGTGCAGGCAGGTTGGAATGGTTGGAGAAACGTTTTCGGTGTGATGTGTGATAGGAGGGTATTGGCAAGAATGAAAGGAAAAGTGTACAAGACGGTGTTGAGGCCAGCAATGTTGTATGGTGTAGAAACAGTTGAGCTGAGGAAAAGACAGGAGGTAGAGCTGGAGGTAGCAGAGATGAAAATGTTGAGGTTCTCTCTGGGAGTAAAGAGGAGGGATAGGATCAGGAATGAGTACATCACAGGGACAGCACATGTAAGACATTTTGGAGACAAAGTCAGAGAGGCTAGATTGAGATGGTTTGGATATGTACAGAGGAGGGACAGTGAGTATATTTGTAGTAGGATGCTGAGGTTGGAACTACCAAGCAGAAGGCTGAGAGGAAGACAAAAGAGAAGATTTATGGATGTGGTGAAGGAGTACAGGAAGGTAGCTGGAGTAAGAGTAGAAGATACAGAGGATAGGGTGAGATGGAGGTGGAAGGCTTGGTGTTGCGACCCCTGAAGGGAAAAGCCAAAAAGAAAATAATAAGATATATATATGGTGGCACGGTGGCGTAGTGGTTAGCACGTTCGCCTCACAGCAAGAAGGCCTGGGTTCGATTCCTGGCCTAGGCGTTTCTATGTGGAGTTTGCATGTTCCCCCATGCTTGCGTGGGTTTCCTCCGGGTGCTCTGGTTTCCTCTCACAAAGACATGCACAATAGGTTAATTGGCTGGTCTAAATTGCCTGTAGGTTCGCATCGTGCAGAAGGCAATGGCAAACCACTGCACTAATCCTGCCAAGAAAACCTCCATGAAGATGATAACCTGGGGCTGGTTGTTCAAAACACGATTATTTTTTAACCACTGGTTCAGTAGAGTTAACCGGCTGTTAAATTTAATGCTGCCGTTATCTTGTTGTTCAAAACTCGGTTAACTTTAACCGAGTGTTAATTTGACGTTAAAGTTAACACACCTAAGGACCTCCGTTAAATATTTCACAGTGTGGTTATCTGGCAAGATGGTGTTCATGGCTAACGCTGCATTCATGATGCCGCATCAGCGGGGGTGGATTCTTAAAAATATTAATATTATAGTTCAACCAAAAACATTCTCAAATATATTTCAAACTACATCTGCAAGTACATGTGCTAAATACATTTACAAATTGAGCTAAAGTTATTTATCTATTCCAAGGCACAAACAAATTTTAATAATATTTACAGCACAAAAATATACTATTAATTTTATAAAAGCACTGAGCATTAGGCTGCAGATCCAGGCTGGATGGCTCATGATTATTTTAGCCATTCATTCTCTATGCATCAATGCAGCCGTGAGGGGGGGCACAAACCAGTGTCTCTCCCTCACGCCGGTCCCAAGCCCGGATAAATGCAGAGGGTTGCATCAGGAAGGGCATCCGGCGTAAAATAAATGCCAAATAAACTATGCGAATCACAAGAAAGAATGACATACCGGATCGGTCGAGGCCCGGGTTAACAACGACCGCCATCAGTGCCGTCAACCAACAGGGTGCTGATGGAAATTGGACTACTGTTGGTCGAAGACGTCGAAGAAGGAGAGGCGGGAGGCATGTCCGTTGCCAGAGAGAGAAGAGGAAAGGCATGAGTCTAGGACTGAAAGTAGGGACTTTGAACGTTGGAACTATGGCAGGAAAAGGTAGAGAGCTGGCTGACATGATGCAGAGGAGGATGGTGGACATACTGTGTGTTCAGGAGACCAGGTGGAAAGGTAACAAGGCTAGAAGCTTCGGAGCAGGGTTTAAGCTGTTTTATCATGGTGTGGATGGGAAGAGAAATGGAGTCGGAGTCATCTTGAAGGAGGAGTTTGTCAGGAATGTTCTAGAAGTGAAAAGAGTGTCAGACAGAGTGATGAGTCTCAAGTTAGAAATTGAAGGTGTGATGGTCAATGTTGTTAGTGCTTATGCCCCACAGACAGGATGTGAGCGAGAAGAGAAGGAGAGATTCTGGAGGGAGTTAGATGAAGTGATGCAGAATACCCCAAGAGGTGAAAGAGTGGTCATTGGGGCAGACTTCAATGGACATGTTGGTGCAGGAAACAGAGGGGACGAGGAAGTGATGGGTAGATTTGGTATCCAGGACAGAAACGCAGAAGGACAGATGTTGGTCGAGTTTGCAAAAAGGATGGAAATGGCTGTGGTGAATACTTTCTTCCAGAAGAGAGAGGCGCATAGGTGACTTATAAAAGTGGAGGTAGGAGCACACAGGTAGACTACATCTTGTGCAGGCGATGTAATTTAAAGGAAGTCAGTGACTGCAAAGTAGTAGCGGGTGAGAGTGTTGCCATAAAGCATAGGATGGTGGTGTGCAGGGTGATGCTGATGGTGAGGAAGGTGAAGAAGGCAAGGGCAGAGCAGAAGACAAAGTGGTGGAAGTTGAAAAAGGAAGAGTGTCGGGTTGTCTTCAAGGAGGAGTTGAAACAGGCTTTGGGTGGTCAGGAAGTGCTTCCAGATGACTGGACAACCACAGCTATTGTGATCAGGGAGACAGGTAGGAGAATACTTGGTGTGTCATCTGGAAGGAAAGTAGATAAGGAGACTTGGTGGTGGAATGAGGAAGTGCAGGAGTGTGTACAAAGGAAGAGGTTAGCTAAGAAGAAGTGGGACATTGACAAACCGAAGAGAGTAAACAGGAGTACAGGAAGACACAGCGGAAGGCAAAGGTAGCAGTATCAAAGGCCAAACAGAGCGTGTTTGATGACTTGTATGCTCGGTTGGAAAGTAAAGAGGGAGAAAATTATTTATACAGGTTGGCACAGCAGAGAAATAAAGATGAGAAAGATGTGCAGCAAGTTAGATTGATAAAGGACAGAGAGGGAAATGTATTGACTGATGACAGAAGTGTGCTGGGAAGATGGAAAGAGTACTTTGAAGAGCTGATGAATGAGGAAAATGAGAGAGAAAAAAGAGTAGAAGAGGTGACTGTTGAGGACCAGGAAGTAGCAAAGACTAGTAAGGGTGAAGTGAGGAGGGCATTGAAGAGGATGAAGAATGGAAAGGCAGTTGGTCCTGATGACATACCGGTGGAGGTATGGAAGTGTCGAGGAGAGGTAGCAGTAGATTTTCTGACAAGAACATTCAACAAGGTCTTAGAGAGTTAGAGGATGCTGGAGGAATGGAGGAGAAGTGTGCTGGTGCCCATTTTTAAGAACAAGGGAGACATGCAGAGTTGTGGCAACTACAGAGGGATAAAGTTGATGAGCCATACGATGAAGTTATGGGAAAGAATAATGGAAGCTAGACTAAGGGCAGAGGTCAGCATTTGTGAACAACAGTTTGGTTTCATGCCAAGAAAGAGCACCACGGATGCAGTGTTTGCCTTGAGGATGTCAATGGAGAAGTGCAGAGAAGGTCAGAGGGAGCTGCATTGTGCCTTTGTGGATCTGGAGAAAGCATATGACAGGGTGCCGAGAGAAGAACTGTGGTATTGCATGAGGAAGTCTGGAGTGGCAGAGAAGTATGTTAGAGTGGTGCAGGACATGTATGAGAGATGTAAGACAGTGGTAAGGTGTGCTTTTGGTGTGACAGAAGAGTTCAAGGTGGAGGTGGGACTGCATCAAGGGTCAGCTCTCAGCCCCTTCTTGTTTGCTATGGTGATGGACAGGCTGACAGACGAGGTTAGACAAGATTCCCCATGGACTATGATGTTTGCAGATGACATTGTGATCTGTAGTGAGAGCAGAGAACAAGTGCAGGAAAATCTAGAGAGGTGGAGGTATGCCCTGGAAAGGAGGGGAATGAAGATTAGCCTCAATAAGACAGAATACCTGTACATGAATGACAAGGACCCAAGAGGAACGGTGAGATTACAGGAAGCAGAGATAAGAAAGGTGGAGGATTTTAAGTACTTAGGCTCAACAATCCAGAGCAATGGAGATGTACATGTACAGAGGAGGGATAGTGAGTATATTTGTAATAGGATGCTGAGGCTGGAACTACCAGGCAAAAGGCCTCGAGGAAGACCAAAGAGACGATTCATGGATGTGGTGAAGGAGGACATGAAGGTCGTTGTTGTAAGAGAAGAATATGCAAAGGATAGGGTGAGATGGAGGCAGATGATTCGCTGTGGCGACCCCTGAAGGGAAAGCCGAAAGGAAAAGAAGAATAATTCTCTGTGCATTGTAAAAGTGTATCACATAATCATGTTCTCTGGTGCACATACTGTTTTATATAGCTGTATAATGGTGCTTTATTTTTCTATGATTTGCTATACTTAAATGTTTGTTGAGAATAATCAAATGGAATGCTTAAGGGGCCATTCTTCATGTCTGTTGTAAAAGTTCATACTTAAACAGAAGTGCATGCTGGGTACCCGTGACAGACAGAGCCTTTCACTGTTAGTGTGACCTTCAACAGACTCAACAGTTTCTAGCTGTAGATTACTTCGAGCTCAGGAGGTGGGGGGTGTTTGGGGATTGTGATGCTCCCGAAAAGAGCCCAAATTTATCGCATCCTGTTGAGATAACAACGCATCAAAGACCCAGTCACAAACCCGGAAGGAGGAACCTGCTCTGCAGCCCTTAAAAGCACCCCCCCGCGAGGGAGACCTCAGACCTTAACGAGCGTGTCTTTTATGCATGTTTGTTGGGTCTCCGTCCTCTGCAGACGACGCATTAAAGCTTCTCATATTCAACTCAAAACCAGTCTCCAGTCGTCTTCTTCCACATTCAACGGATCCTAACAGTTTTGGAGGCTCGTCCGGGATGTGGTAGAGGAACGCAAGTTGAGGAAATTCGACCCAAACTTTTCCTCGTGAACCAAGGAGAAGGACACAGGCCGGCAATCAATAACAGGTAAGCAGAACCTGTTTAAATCGAACTCTGCATATTGACTAAACTAAAAACTGTGTCCTCTCCGGAAGTTTGAAGGAAAAGGATTAAAAGAGTTGTATGAGAACCTAATTTTAAGATTTAAGGTAAATTAAGAGAAAATAGACGCGCCTTGGTGGTGGCGTACCCTCCCGGTCTCTGACGAGGGGCCGTGGTAAAGGCTGGGTTGGAGTCCCGGGGATTTAGGCACCCCAAAGTACCACGTCAGTGCTATATACATAGTTTTCGATCACGTGACATTTCTGACGAAGTCCGCCATATTGGAGGTGGACAGAACATGATATGAAAAAGGAATCAACATCTAACAAATAAGGTAACAGGTGTAGTGTCTAGACCAAATTTTTCATACTTGAACATGTTTAAGTTCTTTCAACAGCACAAGAAAATATACATGTAAAATTATGTTTAGACATGTTGAAAATGTTTTTTCTATCAAAATGATTTGGTTTCTAGCTTTTTTTGTGTTTTTACAACATGCATTAGAACCATATCATTTATTTAATTATTAGGCCTTACTCATCAGGTGGCTTTATGGCTACCACGGCAGTTTTTTTCCCTATTTTTTTTCAATTTCAAAACATGAACATATTCACATTTATATACAGCATACATTGTAACTCAGTCAAGACTGTTTCACATTTTAATAATTTCATCAATCAAAGGACACAACAGATTTGCACAAATTTGTCAATGCACAGCAAACAGTCACTATCTTGTCAATGGTTGGTGTAGATCCATCTGTTGAAATCAAAAAGTCTAAAGGAAGTGTGTCTTGCAATATAATGTATTTGTTGCGTACAAGACCTATAACCCTCTCTACATGAATCCTCAAATGGGCTAGTTTACGAGTTTTTTCCACTTCAACAGGGGAGAGCTGTGATCTTCCTTTGGTAAATGCGGGTATTAACACCTCACAACTAGCTTGGGCTACACTTTCGGCAATGTCAAAACCCCTGTCTGCTAATACCACATCTCCATACTCTAGTTTATCTAAAAAACCACAGTCATTGGTCATAAACTTGTCCGATGCTCTACCACCATAACCTGGGCTGATGTAGCATACACTTCCTTGTGGAGATATCCCTATCAAATACTTTGCTGTATTATGGTGTTTGTAGGACGACCATGTCTGTGCTCTGGCTTTCAGGTTGGACGGTCTTTCTATGAAAATCTCGAAACTGTTTTGTTGTTGTCCTCATCCTCAGCAGATATGTTGTTGTCGGTCTTTGTTGATGCCTCCTCCTCATTTGTCTCTGCGGTGTTGAAAAGTGTAATTAAAGACTGTGCTGCCTCAACTCTTTTCCTCTTTTGTTGTCTCTCTTTGAGCCTTAAGCCACGCTCTGGAACTGGTGTCTTAGATGGTTCATGCTTCTGATGGCCAAGTTTTAAAGATGGTGCCCAATCTACGTTGCCTTCTGGGTACAGAGGTGATGGCTTTCCTGTAAAACAGAAAGATAACAGTCAATTACTGTTCAAAAATTAATATTAAGTTAATCAATAGCTATGGTTCATGTACATGTATGCAGATATATTCAATTGAAAGGTATACATTTACCTGTATCACGTGTATTGTAAAGCTGCACATGTAAGCACTAACTTGCTTCATTGTAAAAATATGTAAATGAATGATTTGACTTCACACATGCTGCATTTCAATTTTTCAAATAACTAAGGCAATTTTAATCAGAATACTTTAATCTAAAATCTTATTTTTGTATTATATTTGGCTAGGTTGTATTTGTTGACTGTTAGTCCAATGTTTACACTTAAAAAATGCACGGTGTACGTTTTAAGGAACACAGTGACAAACTTTTAAACATCAATGAAATCTTCCTTCCAGGTTTACCGGTAAAAAAAACATACAGCATGATTTACGTAAAACATCAACAAAACTTACCTTTTACAAAATGATCCGAGCAAATCCTCAGATAAGGGTAAGATGATTGCTGCAGGTCAGAACGGCTGATACGAGACAGCCATAGTGTTCGTCGTTTTTCAGACATTTCTTTGGTTTTGTCTCCTTGATTCATAATAACCTCCGGCAGCCGATAGAAAGACACGTTGTCCTTCCCTCCTGTCCGTGTACAACCAATAATCGCACAGTAATTCACCATTTTGACATCTAATTTACATATGAATAGCTAAAGGGCGTTGTTTACCTCCAAGATGGCGGACACTTTCATTATTGATTATGTGTGACGTCACCGGAAAACTATGTATAAAACTGTACGTCGTAGTCGGGTGAAAGGCCCTCAACGGATTAGCCGTTGAAAGCATGCGTCTATTTGGGTGAAAGGCCCCCAATACGCTGAGGTGTTGGAAGCATTATTTGGGTGAAAGGCCCCCAATACGCTGAGGTGTTGGAAGCATTATTTGAGTGAAAGGCCTCCAATACGCTGAGGTATTGGAAGCATTATTTGGGTGAAAGGCCCCCAACACGCTGAGGTGTTGGAAGCATTATTTGGGTGAAAGGCCCCCAATACGCTGAGGTGTTGGAAGCATTGAAGAGATTAATAGTGTGTGATATTAATTGTATTGTTTTCTGTTGTATGTGTGTGTTCTGTGGCCACGTGTGTGACGTTAATTGTATTGTTTTCGATTACATGTATGTATTGTATTGCAACGTGCGTGACGTTAATCGTATTGTTTTCTATTTCATGTGTGTACTGTGTTGCAACGTGTGCTGTGTGTGAGGGAAAGTGGGAAGTGGGAAGAATAAAATTCAGAGGTGTCGAGAGGGATGCTGACGTTTGACAGTGTCTTAACCGGGCAGAGAAACAGACAGAGGAAACCTAGCGGTGTTAACATAATCTGTCTGTGCGGTGGAAACCTAACGGTGACAACACAAGCCGCCTGTAGTGGTTAATTGGGTCATTCGTTCAGCCTAGTGCTGACGGACTGACTGGCTGTGAGCATCTAAACAATCCCGATCCGGGAGAGTGAACGGGTGTACCCGCGCTCTCTGGCCTCCGAGTTAAGAAATATGGAGGGTGAATTTGATAAAGAAATAAATGAACGGGGGCGAGGTCATGAACCCCTGAAGCCATCATATGCACAGATTGAGAACACCTTGAAATCAGTGGAGCTAAAGAGCACACTGAAACAGAAAAATAAAGTTGTAGATGAAGCCAGACGAAAGCTGCATGAGCTGGTGATGTCTAAAAATAAACAGTTGGGGGACAGTGGCCACTTAGGATCCTGGTTATGGGAAAAGGTTAAAGAATACCCAAAAAAAAAAAAAAAAAAAAAAGAGAGCAGGGAGAGAAGGCGAATTTAATGTTTAGACCCAAGCTGAAAAAGGAGGTGGAGGAAATGGAGAACGCACAGCAGGGGTGGACGAATCTCGTGGTCTGCTGGCAGAGTGTCACGCATCTTCACCATTTCCAGTCGAAGGAAAAATCAAAAGGAGCGGTAACAGCACCTGACACTGAACCTACGCGCCCCACACCATACGCACCCCCGACACCCAGCGTTAACAGTGTAGATGTTCTCACAGGACCAGAGAGAATAAATAAATACAAATACATATTTCATGCATCAACATGACTGGCACAGGTCAGATACTAGGAAATTTAAACGCCACTGAATGGTGCACAAGCATGAATACAACGAATATTGGTTTTGACCCTTTATCAGGAAGTGATATATGGTGGTGGTGTGGAGACAGTAGGCTGTTTGATAGGTTGCCACGTAATAAAACTGGTGTATGTGCTATCGTTACCTTGTTACTTCCAGTATCAATATACCCTACAACAGCAGAACACTTATTAAAAGAAGTAAATAGTGTATTACCAGGTGCCTAGAAAGAAAAAAATCATTATAATAGCGATATCACGTGGCAGGGTTCACGTGACCCCACTTATATAGATGCTATAGGAGTTCCATGAGGGGTTCCTGATGAATATAAACTGGTAGATCAAGTAGCAGCTGGGTTCAAATCTATCATCTGTTGGTGGTGTACTATTAATAAAAGTACGGATAGAATAAATTACATCCACTATAATGTTCAAAAGAAAAAAAAAAAAAAAACTAGACAACTGGACAGAGACAGGTTTTAAAGCAGCACATAGTCAATTAGCAGCAACGTCACTGATGGCTTTCCAAAATCCACTGCATTGGACATGTTACTATCAGAGAAAGGAGGTGTATGCGCAATGTTCGGGGAACAATGTTGTACTTTTATTCCAAACAACACTGCATCAGATGGAAGTTTAACACTGGCAATAGAAGACCTAAAATCTCTTAATAAAAAGATGAAAGAACATTCAGGGGTAGATATATCCACATGGGATTCATGGTTCAGTGTGTTCAGAAAATATAGTCCCCTTGTATCATCTGTAGTAAAATCTGTGTAGTTTTTGCAGCTTTTTTACATTCTGAGGTTGTTGTTGTTGTATTCCATGTTTATGTTCTATGCTGAATCGACTCATCGTCACTGCCCTGGGTTTTAAGATCCGGAATGCTACTAAAAAAAATAACATTTCTGTCGGAGTGTAAACAGTTCCGAATGAAATTAATGAATTTACGAATCTAAAATGTGTTTGAAGTGTTAGTAAATGATATATTTTGTTTGAGCTGTGATAAACAGGAGGGAAATGTTAGAATAATTGTTTGAATTATCACAGCTCTAACCTGTTTTGTTACTCGATAAGTATAAACGTTGGAAACTGCTTGTTGAGGTATTTTGCAGAAACATCTCTATCTCCATGGGAGGCAGCCAAGTGGAAACAACCTTGAAGTTCTCACACAACAACAGGACGACTCCCTAACTGCAGCTGGAGAGAGAGCTGAAATGAACATTCTAAACTAGACAAAGAAGATAAGCATAGAACAATGATGGTCATGATGCTGATTTACATGCACCCCTCCCCTCTAGGAAATCAATATGATATGTGTAATTAGAAAAAGTAAAGAGACAGTTAAATTCCGTGGGAAGAGAAAAAAAAAAAAAAAAAAAAGTGAATGAGCTCGGTTTATTAGGGAAAGAAGGGAGGGACGGACTCCCCTGTCTATAGACTGAACGGCCGTGGATGAATGAATGTGTGTGTGAATGGAGGACGTAATCCTTGATTAACCTCCTCATATAAACAACTGTGGGATCAATATGAGTTTTTGTTGATGCAGAGGCAAGAACCCTCCGTCTGAAAAGGTAGAAGCTTGAGGGTTACCACAGAAATAATTAATCGTTGTCCCATAGGAAAATATAAACCAGTGTTAGGACACCCTTGGTGCAACAAACCACTGGTCCAAATTGGGTTAAAATGGGGGGTAAAAACAGTAAACCTAGAGATGAATTATAATGTGGAGATTGGAAAGCAGTAGAAAAACAGGCACCTGATAGAAATAAATATTTAGATTTATGGGTTAGTAAGTATGGATTCAACGGACAGTTAAAGGTAACAAGATTAATAGAATTACAGGGAGCTATTAGGCGGAACTGTAAAAATAATACAGAAAAAGAAAGCATTCCGATTACAAGTGGATGACAGGCCAACAGGGGGCCAAACATTTGCAATACACCGGAAAAATGGTCTGCATGGTGCAGCACAAGAAAGAGTAATGCAGCTGGATGGACTGAAGGGCTCCCTCAGATTCCAAGCTATCCCCGCCGAGGGGCATTTGATGCCAGATATTTGACTTCGGCCCATAGAATGATTTGGGAGGGAATACTCAGGTGCTCTCTCCTCTCGGTCACTTAGCTCTGTGGGTATTGATGGGGTTCCTTTCTCGTCACAGCTTACACCCCCGCTCCCTTTGCGTTGTCCCGACGACCCCTCTCTCGATGCATTATAAATCACTTATTTTTGTGTATATGCAGGAATGTCCGTTTAATTTACCCGGTCATGATCTGATGCGTCTCCTCGGTTTACAAATTTCTTTTCATGGTTCGAGCATGATCATCTCCATGTCAGAATCTCTGTCCCCTTTTTTGATTGCAATAACCTCCTATGAATTACCTTTTAATGTTAACGCAGCATGTGCAGTGAGTGAGGTGACAGAGCAGTGTTCGCCCCTGGATCAACTGCCCAGGACATTATGAGTCGAACATAAGAATGATGTGGGCTGCGTCAATTGTACTCCTTATGAGGCTAAGCGTCCCTGTAGAACCAGACACTCGGCCTCTGTTTGCATTTACGCATGGGCAGCAGCAGTACACCTGGACACACCTCTCACAGGGTTTCATTGATTCTCCCGCGGTGTTTGCCACCGTTGTACGGGACGCACTAGGGTGCTTTGTTCCCCCTGATGGTTCCTGTGTCCACTCCTATGCAGATGACTTCGGCATCAAGCTCCGTGATCTGTTTTCAAGCCACACTCGCTGTCCTTCAGCTCTCTCGGGTCTCAAAGAAATTGAGCCAAGATCGTGTCAAGATCAACATCGACACCCAGCGACCAGCTACCAAGCATGCCTTACTTGCTTTCCTGGGGTTGATCAAGTACTGCAGGCAGTGGATCCCAGACTGCTCTCTCTATGACAAGTGCCTCCGGTCCGCAATACACCACACGGACCCACTCCAGCAACCACTCGTATGGACTGAGGACATGCAAAATGCCTTTGCAGCCCTCAAAACGGCCCTCTGCTCGGCTCCAGCTCTGGGCCTGCCGAACTATGAACTGCCCTTTCACCTCTACGTTGCTCACCAAGGGGGAACTGCCTCTGGGGTGTTGGCTCAGGAGCATGGCGGGGGGATGAGGCCCTGTGCTTTCCTTTCAAAACACTAGACACTGTAGCTCAAGGTTTACCAGCGTGTCTTTGTGCTGTGGCTGCCTGTGCGTTAATGGTTTTGGACGCCGAGAGGATCGTCTTGTCGCACCCTTTGATTTTACTCTCACAACATCAGGTCCAACAGATCCTACGAAATTTAAATACACAACACATGTCCTAACAGCGCAGGTCAGGATACGAGGTCAATTCTATGCGCCATTGATAACCTCACGATTAAATCTACTTCTTCTCTTGATACCGTGGCTCACGCCTTACAGCGTCTGCTTAATACTCAAAATGACTGTGAGCCCTGTCCTCACGGCTGTTTGCAAGAAATTGTTGTTGCTACAAGCATTAGGTCTGATTTGTGTTCTACACCTTTACCTACAGGTGAGGCTCTGTTTGTGGACGGGTCATGCTCTAAACCTGTCGACGGTACCTTTCACTGTGGATATGCCGTCTGCCGCCTTTCAGATATAGTGATCGAATCTCATTCACTCCCCTTTACGTCTGCTCAAGCTGCAGAATTGTTTGCTCTTACTCGCGCGTACATCTTATCTGCTGACCAAGAGGTAGACAGATGCTTAACATGCACACACAATAATTCTTCTAAGCCGCTGGCAGTGCATCAACATCTGCCACAACCAAATACACCATTCCAGGAATGGCAAATTGATTATACCCACATGCCAAGACAGAGACCATCCAAATATCTATTGGTAATGGTTGATAAATCCTCACTCTGGGTGGAAGCTTTCCCATGCAGCAATGAGAATGCTAGAGTGGTGGTTCAGAAATTGACACAAGAAATTATCCCGTGATATGGAATTCCGGTGGGACTAGACTCGGACAGAGGGATCCCCTTCACGCCCAAGGTATCCCAACTGCTCGCAACAGCACACACATGACTCCACACGAACTACAGACCGGTAGACCATTTCCTGGACCACACATAGCACCGGACACTGACCCACAAAACCTAACCCATAAACAATACTGTCGTGAATTGCAAAGTCTCGTTGCAGCCTTTTCAGATCAAGTGAGGGAGCAGCACCAGGGATCTACCGGCGGCCTTTCAGACACAGAGTGGGTCCTCCTGAAAGTCCTCAAGCGAAAGTGGACGGAGCCAAGGTGGACAGGACCCTACAAGATCAAAGAGTGCACCTCGCACGCCGTCCGGCTGGACAGCAAGGGTGACACCTGGTATCACTGGAGCCAGTGCGCAGCGGCAGAAGCTCCCAACAGATCACTTGTCAACACACACAGGGACCTGTGTGAAGCAGCAACCTCGTTACCGGCCGGTGACGAAGAAAAAGACCACCAACAACGCAGGGCAGAATAATCCCTGGGTGGCAAAAGGGGGTGAGGTAGTCTAACCCTCACCCTCACGGCAAGGCGGAGGAACAACGCGCCCCTGCAACAAGTAGCGTGTCAAGCTACCAACGCAAGTTTGAGGAGTGTTATTCCAATTATACTGTTTTTAATTATATTGTAATGTGCTTTTGCTTTGAGTTGTGTGACAAAGAGTAGTGAAGGTCATAAGTTCTTTAAGGTGTAGTGCGTGACCCTCCCTTAAATACAGTGAAGAATTTACTCTGTCATATTGAAGGTTTAGCTTGCTAGTTTCTACATGGAAGGTAAAGCCAGATGGGGTCTCTCCTCGAGTTCACTCATGTGTATTTCTTTTTTAGTCTCCTTGTTGGTGGTGCTCCCCATCCTGTGGGTACTTGACCCGCCCCTTACTCCCTCGCAGAACGATCAAACCACCGCAGCCCACAGCAGACGCCGACGATTAGTCACATACACTAGATTCACCTCGCGCAGCCTGGACAAGTGCCTGGTCAAATATGGGGGTATAGAAATTAAGTACGTCAAAGGCACTAAAGCCACATTTACTTTTGACCTTTGTACTGTTATAAACTGCGCAGGTAAGAACACCACGTGGCAGGGATACGACATCTATCTCTGTGCGGCCTTGAGTTATGCGGCGCATGCCGGATGGTGCCCTTTCTGGGGGAACATTATAGCGTACACCGGGGCATGGACACCGGAAGGCCATACCGCCGAGAGATTACGCGGACGAGTTACAATACAGCGCGACTTCCACATAAGCCAGAATCCTATCTCCCTGTCCATCAATAACATGTACACCTGTCTCGGGGAACGAGCGGATCAGTGGGGTCTCTGGGGTTGTATTGGGGGCGAATGCATCATCACTCTAGGAGTATCGATATCTGGATCCGACCCCTTGGGCCTCATCAAAATTACTCTGGTGGACCCTTTCAAAGTCACAACTTTGAAATCACATTCACCCAAATACCCAGCGATTAATGCGACCCTTTCGCCTCAAATGGATGGTGTAAAGGTTCATGATTTTTCAAAAGATTCCCCGATTCAGATTATTCGGATCACTATTGTACCAGCCTCAGCATCAAACCTAGTAGGTGTCCTTTCACGCACACGTGTAAAGTCCATCTCCTCGTTCGACATTAAGCACACGCACCGGTCGATTCCCGCGCTTGGGAAGCAAGGCTTTCAAGGGTCTCCCACTTATATCGATGCAATCGGCGTTCCTCGCGGCGTACCAGACGAATACAAATTAGTAGACCAGATTGCGGGTGGGTTTGAATCTTACATTTGCTGGTGGTGCACTATCAACAAGAATGTCGATAGGATCAATTATATTCATTATAATGTTCAACGCTTAACCAATCTTACCAGAGATGCCGTGGAAGGACTGGCAGCCGAGCTCAGGGCCAATTCACTTATGACATATCAAAACCGCATGGCTATAGATTTCTTACTTAGTGCCCACGGTGGCGTTTGCTCCATGTTTGGGGAAGAGTGCTGCACCTTTATACCCAATAACACCGCGCCAGACGGGTCTGTCACGAAGGCCTTGGATGGGCTGCGGACTCTGGCCACCGAACTGAGGGAACACTCAGGTGTTGATAATGTTATACTTGATTGGCTGGACAGACACTTCGGTAAGTGGAAAGGTTTGATCGTTTCAGTTGTGATATCCATCATCTCGGTGGCCGGACTCCTCGCCCTATGTGGGTGCTGTTGCATCCCCTGCATTCGTTCCCTGTGTATTAGGTGCATCTCTTTCACTCTGGAAAAAGGGGGCCCTTTTTCTCCCCCTCCATATCAATTTCTTCAGTTGTTGGCCGAGTCGGAAGCTCTCCTTTCGCCGAGGTCTCTGGTGGATGAAGTCGCACTTAGACCCCAGTTCTGATTAGATTTTCCTAGGGGCAATTTTGCATGCGGTTAGAGTTTTTATAGATATCATATTTGCTTAGATCTTTACGGATTTCATAATTGTCTTTTATATAGCCTTTCTATTGCTTGTGTACGTTTTCTCTGCTGTTCTATTTTTGTTACGAATGGTTGATCTCCTAAAGGAGATCAAAAGGGGGAATTGTAAAAGTGTATCACATAATCATGTTCTCTGGTGCACATACTGTTTTATATAACTGTATAATGGTGCTTTATTTTTCTATGTTTTGCTATACTTAAATGTTTGTTGAGAACAATCAAATGGAATGCTTAAGGGGCCATTCTTCATGTCTGTTGTAAAAGTTCATACTTAAACAGAAGTGCATGCTGGGTACCCGTGACAGACAGAGCCTTTCACTGTTAGTGTGACCTTCAACAGACTCAACAGTTTCTAGCTGTAGATTACTTCGAGCTCAGGAGGTGGGGGGTGTTTGAGGATTGTGATGCTCCCGAAAAGAGCCCAGATTTATCGCATCCTGTTGAGATAACAACGCATCAAAGACCCAGTCACAAACCCGGAAGGAGGAACCTGCTCTGCAGCCCTTAAAAGCACCCCCCCACCACCACCCCCGCGAGGGAGACCTCAGACCTTAACGAGCGTGTCTTTTATGCATGTTTGTTGGGTCTCCGTCCTCTGCAGACGACGCAATAAAGCTTCTCATATTCAACTCAAAACCAGTCCCCAGTCGTCTTCTTCCACATTCAACGGATCCTAACAGCATCAATGTTTGTATTCTGACACATGTGCAGGAGCCTCTGTGCAGGAGCCGGAGGCGGGACTAACAAACCGTGCTTTATTCTCACACTTGCACTTTGTTTGATTGACAGTGTTCAGCTATTATTGCTTTCTGATAATATTATGTTTGTTGATCGGTCAGCTCGGACGTGCACATGCGCAGTGCCCGTTACACGTTAACTTCCGGTTTACTTCCTGACTAGTCATGCGGAACTCATTTCCAACTTTCTCTTCAATAACAGTCATTAAGTTTATTTATAAGATTGTGAATACACATAATTTCTTGTCCAGCGGAACTCAACTCCTGCTGTGTGTGTGTGTGTGTGTGTGTGTGTGTGTGTTTTGGGGGGGTTAACGCCCCCAGCCTATGCCCTTGATCAGCTGCCTTCTCATGTTTTCGCAGCTGATACTGGGTTGGGTAGCACTGTTCTGTATTCATTGCAGACTTTGCAGATATGCAACAACGTAGGTGGTTGGCGAATAGCGCATTGAGAGTTTCAAACGTACACGCAAAAAATATATATAAATATTCACGAGCGCATGTATTATTGTTGATCGGCATTTTTATTTTAAAAACGCAGACATCTTACCCCCTACTCCCTAGCGTATGTTTTGTACGTTTAGGAAAATGTTGTAAATGTTGAATGAGCCCTTAGTGCTAACCAGTAACGTTAACCACACTGTTAACTTTGACGGCAACGTTAACCAACGACGTGACTCACCATGCTTTGAACAACGCAGATTTAACGGTCGGTTAGCTAATGGCAGGTTAAAAACTTCACCAGCCGTTCGGGGTTAACCAGTGGTTAAAATAACCGTGTTTTGAACAACCTTCCCCGTTACCCTTCATCGCCAATGGTTGTCCGATGACTCAGGCACTGGAGATATACATATATATATATGTGTGTGTGTGTGTGTGTGATTTTTGATTTGATTTAAACACATTTTATTCATTTAAGAAAAGGATTGGGCACAAGTTGTCCAACTTAATAAAGCCCTCTCCAGATAATTACACAATCTATCTTACATCAAATATACATCAAGAGACAGACGAGGGTTAGAAAATGTACAAAAAGAAAAATAAAGTATTAAATAAAGGAAAGAAAAAATTCTGAAAGAAAGCATTGAGTATGGTCAATATAGAAATGTACAACTTTGAAAACATCTTGATTTTCATAAGTGGAGAGACTCGCATTGCCATGTCAGATAAGATTATATCAATTTGTGTTCTGTTTTTAACAATGTTCCCTAAAGCTTTAAGCAGTTTTTCTCTGAAAACAATATACGATGGACATTCAATAAAATAATGAAAAACATTCTCACATTTGTGGCCACAATGGCAATTTGCATCGCTTTTTACATTTATTCTAAATAAATCATAATTGAGTGAACTTGTCATGTATCTTATTCTTGTTTGTAAAATATTTAACTTCCTTACTCCATATAAAAAGTATACTGGTACACATTTTACTTTAACATAAATTTTTGACTTAAATGAGGCCACAGAATCACAACTTCTAATATTAAATGAAATGTTGTTCCACGGTTTAATTGATGATGGAATAAACAATGATACTGAGTACCTCAATCTTGTACGTGGCTGACTGAAATCATAGGAATTTCTCATATCATAATATGTTCTTTTGGCTACTACATGTGGAAGTAAATTCTGGAGAAAATCTGGTTTTAAGCCTTTCTGTGTTTTATAAAATAATGTTAGTTTATATCGTTTCCTTCTCTTAGAAAGTAAATCCCAACCTGTTTCAGAGTATAACAAACTAGAAGAGGTGTATCTCGGAAGACCTGTGACTATGTGGGCCGCTTCAAGTTGAAGCTTTTTAAATTTATTAGCTGGTTCAATCAGACAGCCATCCCTAACTTCACATGTATACTCAAAATGTGGCCTTATTAGCACTGTATATATTTTTGATAACATTGTTCTGTTAAGCAAAAATTTTCATTTCCTGAATGTACCAATCATTTTTGATGGTCTTTTTGATTATGTTGTCAGTGTGATGATGCCAACTTCCATTAGATGATAAGGTTAAGCCCAAATGTTTGTGATAACCAACTGTTTTCATAATTTAACCATCAAATTTCAGATTAATATCATTTTGACTATGTTAATAATATAGCTTCAGTTTTATCCGGATTGAAAGTGATTAGCCAGTCCTTTTCCCAATTGCTTAATAATTCTAAATTTTCATTCATGCATCTTTCCACAGACTGTTTCTTCTTCTTCTTCTTCTTTTCCTTTCGGCTGCTCTCTTCAGGGTTCGCCACAGCAAATCATCCGCCTCCATCTCACCCTGTCCTCTGTATCTTCTTTTTTGACTCCAACGACCTTCATGTCTTCCTTCACCACATCCATAAATCTCTTCTTCGGTCTTCCTCTAGGCCTTCTGCCTGATAGTTCCAACCTCAGCATCCTACTGCCAATATACTCACTATCCCTCCTCTGGACATGTCCAAACCATCTCAATCTAGCCTCTCTGACTTTGTCTCCAAAACATCTAACATGTGCTGTCCCTCTGATATACTCATTTCTGATCCTATCCATCCTCGTTACTCCCAGAGAGAACCTCAACATTTTCATCTCCACTACCTCCAGCTCTGCCTCCTGCCCTTTCCTCAGCGCCACTGTTTCTAAGCACTACAACATCGCTGGCCTCACCACCGTCTTGTACACTTTCCCTTTCATTCTTGCTGACACTCTCCTATCGCACATCAGACCGGACACTTTTCACCAACCATTCCAGCCTGCCTGCACATGCTTCTTCACCTCTTTTCCACACTCTCCATTGCTCTGGATTGTTGAGCCAAAGTACTTAAAATCCTCCACCTTCCTTATCTCTGTTCCCTGTAACATCACCGTTCCTCCTGGGTCCTTCTCATTCACACACATGTATTCTGATTTTCTGAGGCTAACCTTCATTCCCCTCCTTTTCAGGGCATACCTCCACCTCCCTCGATTTCCCTGCACTTGTTCTCTGCTCTCACTGCAGATCACAATGTCATCTGCAAACATCATAGTCCATGGAGATTCTTGTATCACCTCATCTGTCAGCCTGTCCATCACTATAGCAAACAAGAAGGGGTTCAGACCTGACCCTTGATGCAGTCCCACCTCCACCTTGAATTCGTCGGTCACGCCGACAGCACACCTCACCACTGTCTTACATCTCTCATACATGTCCTGCACCACTCTAACATACTTCTCTGCCACTCCAGACTTCCTCATGCAATGCCACAGTTCTTCTCTTGGCACCCTGTCATATGCTTTTTCCAGATCCACAAAGGCACAATGCAGTTCCCTCTGACCTTTCTGTACTTCTCTATTAACATCCTCAAACAAACATTGCATCTGTGGTGCTCTTTCTTGGCATGAAACCAAACTGTTGTTCACACATGCTGACCTCTGCCCTTAGTCTAGCTTCCACTATTCTTTCCCATAACTTCATCGTATGGCTCATCAACTTTATCCCTCTGTAGTTGCCACAACTCTGCATGTCTCCCATGTTCTTAAAAATGGGCACCAGCACACTTCTCCTCCATTCCTCCAGCATCCTCTAACTCTCTAAGACCTTGTTGAATGTTCTTGTCAGAAAATCTACTGCTACCTCTCCTGGACACTTCCATACCTCCACCGATATATCATCAGGACCAACTGCCTTTCCACTCTTCATCCTCTTCAATGCCCTCCTCACTTCACCCTTACTGATCTTTGCTAGATCCTGGTCCTCAATGGTCACGTCTTCTACTCTTTTTTTCTCTCTCATTTTCCTCATTCATCAGCTCTTTAAAGTACTCTTTTCATCTTCCCAGCACACTTCTGTCATCAGTCAATACATTTCCCTCTCTGTCCTTTATCAATCTAACTTGCTGTACGTCCTTCCCATCTCTATCTCTTTGCTGTGCCAACCTGTATAGATTATTTGCTCCCTCCTTACTGTCCAACCTATCATACAAGTCATCATACGCCCTCTGTTTGGCCTTAGCAACTGCTATTTTCACCTTACGCTGTGTCTCCTTGTACTCCTGTTTACGCTCTTCGGTCCTCTCAATGTCCCACTTCTTCTTAGCTAACCTGTTCCTTTGTACACACTCCTGCACTTCCTCATTCCACCACCAAGTCTCCTTATCTACTTTTCTTTCAGATGACACACCAAGTACTCTCCTACCTGTGTCCCTGATCACATTTGCTGTGGTTGTCCAGTCATTTGGAAGCACTTCCTGACCACCCAAAGCCTGTTTTTACTCCTCTTTGAACACGACACTTCCTTTTTCAGCTTCCACCACTTTGTCTTCTGCTCTGCCTTTGCCTTTTTCACCTTCCTCACCATCAGCGTCATCCTGCATACCACCATCCTATGCTGTTCGGCAACACTCTCACCCACTACTACTTTGCAGTCACTGACTTCCTTCAAATTACATCACCTACACAAGATGTAGTCTACCTGTGTGCTCCTACCTCCGCTTTCATAAGTCACCCTATGCTCCTCTCTCTTCTGGAAGAAAGTATTCACCACAGCCATTTCCATCCTTTTTGCAAAATCAATCGACATCTGTCCTTCTGTGTTCCTGTCCTGGATACCAAACCTGCCCATCACTTCCTCGTCCCCTCTGTTGCCTGCACCAACATGTCCATTGAAGTCTGCACCAATGACTACTTTTTCACCTCTAAGGGTACTCTGCATCACTTCATCTCACGCACTCCAGAATCTCTCCTTCTCTTTTAGCTCACATCCTGCCTATGGGGCATAAGCATTAACAACCAGGAGCATCACACCTTCAATTTCTAACTTGAGACTCATCACTCTGTCTGACACTCTTTTCACTTCTAGAACATTCCTGACAAACCCCTCCTTCAAGATGACTCCTACTCTTCTCTTCCCATCCACACCATGATAAAACCACTTCAACCCGGCTCCTAAGCTTTTAGCTTTGCTACCTTTTCACCTGGTCTCCTGAACACACAGTATGTCCACCTTCCTCCTCTGCATCATGTCAGCAAGCTCTCTAACTTTTCTTTGCATAGTTCCAACATTCAAAGTCCCTACTCTCAGTCCTAGACTCATGCCTTTCCTCTTCTCTCTCTGGCTACGAACACGCCTCCTGCCTCTCCTTCTTCGACGTCTTCAACCAACAGTAGTCCAATTTCCATCAGCACCCTGTTGATTGACAGCACTGATGGCGGTCGTTGTTAACCCGGGCCTAGACCAATCTGGTATGGGGGTAATACTTCTGATTTGCATCATAAAAGTTTGGCATTGGTTTTACGTCGGATGCCCTTCCTGACACAACCCTCTGAATTTCTCCAGGCTTGGGACCGGCGTAAGGGGGAGAGACACTGGTTAGTGTCCATTTTCATTGTGAGAGGAGCATCTGCACAAAAGATTTAATTAATTTTAAGGCTTTTAACCAGGGGTGCCAATAATTATTGAGGGTAATGTACGTATATGTGTATGTATGTAGATGCATATACAGGGATCCCTCCCTACTCTGCGCTTTAATTCATGCGGCTTCAGTGCATTACGGTTTTTAAAAAAATAAATAAATATTCATCGAATTAAAAAAATAAGGAAATTAAGGAAGAATTGGGGGAAAAGTTAAAGAAAATGCCACAAAAACAAGGCCAGTGCAAAAAAAAAAAAAAAAAAAAAAATCGAAACAAACGAAACAAAAACCAACCAAAAATCACGCGCGCATGTATGTATGTGTGTGTCGTCATCTTCTAATGCAGTACCATCTGTATGTGTGTGTATTTATATTTTCTTGACACTTGTTATTTTTTTAATGTTTAATTGTTATTATAAACATTTATAGCATTGAATATGTATTTATTGATATTATATACACATATACATGTATGTATATGTTCGTAAGGGGGTGTGGTGTTTGGGGGGGGGCTTGATCCTACTTCGCAGATTTCGATGGTTGCGTGGGGATCTCGGTCCCAATTAACCGCGTAAAGTGAGGGATCCCTGTATAGCTTAGTGTGGTTCCTCAGTTGTCTTTTGTTCATGTTTTTGACCCACAGGTGGCAGCATATCACCAGAACTTCACACATCATCTTTACGTGGAAAGCTCATTGACATCACAACGTGAAAAACAAGGTTAATACACATGACGACTTCTTCTTTTCCTACTAAATACTGTTGAATTTTGTTGAATAAATTGAAAATCAACAAATCTATTTCAGAATAAAGTGACCCAAGAACAGTCCATATTTCATAAAATCCACCTGATCTACTCTAGAATATCATTCCTGAAGTAATGTCATAAAATCTGTTCTCTGCTGGAGTGGTGATATTCTTTATATTTGTTATTTTATGTAATCTGAGTCAAAAGATGAAAATAAAATCTCAAAAATTTCAGAGAGAATAAAGTCATCATCATCATCATCATCTTCCGCTAAGTCCAGATCGGGTCGCGGGGGCAGCAACCTAAGCAAAGAGGCCCAGACGTCCCTCTCCCCAGCAACTTCCTCCAACTCTCCCGGGGGGACACCGAGGCGGTCCCAGACAAGCCGAGAGACATAGCCCCTCCAGCGTGTTCTAGGTCGACCCCAGGGTCTCTTCCCGGTTGGACATGCCCGAAACACCACACCAGGGAGGCACCCGGGAGGCATTCTGACCAGATGCCCGAGCCACCTCAACTGGCTCCTCTCAATACGGAGGAGCAGCGTATCTACTCCGAGCTCTCCCTAAGGGAGAACCCTGCAACCCAGCGAAGGAAGCTCATTTCAGCCGCTTGTATCCGTGATCTTGTTCCTTCGGTCACTACCCAAAGCTCGTGACCATAGGTAAGGGTTGGAACGTAGATCAACTGGTAAATTGAGAGCTTCGCCTTGCGGCTCAGCTCCTTCTTCACCACGACGGACCAGTACAGACACCGCTTAACAGCAGAGGCTGCAGTGATCCGTCTGTCGATCTCTCGCTCCATCCTTCCTTCAGTTGTGAACAAGACCCCAAGATACTTAAACTCCTCCACTTGGGGCAGGACATCATTCCCGACCCAGAGGGTGCATTCCACAATTCGTCCGACTGAGAACCATGGCCTCAGACTTTGAGGTACTGATCCTCTTCCTGGCTGCTTCGCACTTGGCTGCGAATTGCTCCAATGAGAGCTTGAGGTCCTGACTTGATGAAGCCAAAAGGACAACATCATCCGCAAAAAGCAGAGACGAGATCCGATGGCCACCAAACCAGAACCCCTCAACATCTTGACTAAGCCTAGAAATTCTGTCCATAAAAATTATGAACAGAATCGGTGACAAAGGACAGCTTTGGCGGACTCCCACTCCCACCGGAAATGAATTCGACCTGTTATTGTCAATACAGACCAAATTCTGGCTCTGGTGATACAGCGACCGAATGGCTCGTAGCAATGGGTCCGGAACGCCGTACTCTCGGAGGACACCCCACAAGATCGTTCAAGGGTGATGGTCAAAAGCCTTCTCCAAATCCACAAAGCACATGTGGACAGATTGGACAAACTCCCATGCCCCCTCCAGAATCCTGTGGAGCGTATAGAGTTGGTCAAGAGTGCTACGGCCAGGACGAAAACCACATTGTTCCTCCTGAATCCGAGGTTCGACTATCGGTCAGATCCTCCTCTCCAATACCCCTGGATAGGCTTTCCCCGGTAGGCTGAGGAGTGTAATTCCACGATAATGGGAACACACCCTCTGGTCCCCCTTCTTAAAAATTGGGACCACCAGCCCAGTTTGCCAATCCAGAGGTACAGCCCACACATGATGTTGCAGAGACGTGTCAACCAAGACAGTCCTACAGCATCCAGAGCCCTGAGATATTCCAGGTGGATCTCATCCAACCCCGGAGCTTGACCACTGAGGAGCTTTTTGAAAACCTGAGTGACCTCCACTCCAGTGATGGGCGGACCCCCACCTGAACCCCCAGGGTCTTCCTCTTCCACAGAGGGCGTGTTGGTGGGATTGAGGAGGTCCTCAAAGTATTCCCTCCACCTCTCAACGACATCCCCAGTCAAGGTAAGCAGCTCCCCACCTCCACTGTAAACAGTGTTTGTGGAGAACTGCTTCCCCCTCCTGAGGCGTCGGATGGCGGTCCAGAACCTTTTTGAGGCCAACTGATAATCACTCTCCAGGCCCTCACCGAACTCCTCCCACGCCCAAGATTTTGCATCTGCGACAGCCTCGGATGCAGCACGTTTGGCTTGCCGGTACCTGTTTGCTGCCTCGGGAGTCCCCCAGGCTAATAAAACCTGATAGGCCTCCTTCTTCAGCTGGACGGCCCCCTTCACCGCAGGTGTCCACCACCGGGTTCGGGGATTACTGCCACGACAAGCACCGACAACCTTGTGGCCACAGCTATGGGCTGCCGCCTCAGCAATGGAGGCACGAAACATGGCCCATTCGGATTCCATGTCCCCCGCCTCCTCTAGGACATGGTTGTGGCTCTGCCAGAGGTGGGACTTAAAGGCCTTTCGGACAGGGGACTCCGCCAAACGTTCCCAGCAGACCGTGATTACACGCTTGGGCCTGCCAGGTCTGGAAGGCAGCCTCCCCCACCACCAAAGCCAACTCACCACCAGGTGTTGATCGGTAGACAGCTTAGCTCCTCTCTTCACCCGAGTGTCCAGAACATATGGTCACAAGTCCGATGACATGATTACAAAGTCAATCATCGGATTGCGACCTAGGGTGTCCTGGTGCCAAGTGCACTTATAGACACTGTTACGAATATGTACAGTGGTATGAAAAAGTACCTGAACCTTTTGAAATTTCTCACATTTCTGCATAAAATCACCATCAAATATGATCTGATCTTTGTCAAAATCACACAGATGAAAAAGCAGTGTCTGCTTTAACTAAAACCACCCAAACATTTATAGGTTTTTATATTTTAATGAGGACGGCATGCAAACAATGACAGAAGGGGGAGGAATAAGTAACTGAACCATCACATTTAATATTTTGTGGCCCCCCCTTTGGCAGCAATAACTTCAACCCGACGCTTCCTGCAGCTGCAGATCAGTCCCAGTTTTTAATAGCAAACGAAAAAACAAGTATTTTAGAAAACCCTACTGGAATGACGAGCTTCAGAAACAGTGGGATCTTACTTGTAAATATGAAAGGAATTGGTTGCAGTGTAAAGATGGGACTAACAACAGATTAAGACTGAAACAACAGTATTGTGCTCAGAGAAAAACTTTTGATAAACTGAACAGAAAGCATAAAAGACATCACCAAGCAGATAAACAGAACAATTTACTAGAGAAATTAAACCAAGCGGATACGAACTTCTGGCAGCTCATCAGTAAAATCGGAATATCTAACAATAGTTAAGTGACTATTCCTGAGGAAGTGGTACTTGAAGATGGTACTGTTGTCAATGATGTTCACGTTGTCCTGGATCACTGGAAAACTGACTTTGAACGTCTGTATTCAGGAGCGACAACTCTGACACATATGACGAGGATCACCTAAGACAAGTGCTGCATGACCTTGAACAGTTAACTACATCTAACGGTACCTACGAGCAGGAAGAGGCACATTTAGTGGTGAATATCTCGCGCGAGGAATTGACGCAAGAACTAAAAATAGAAAAGACGCCATGCACAGAACTAAAAATAGAAAAGCAGCCAGTGTTGACAATCTGCCAGCGGAAGTCCTGAAAAATGACAGCTGTGTGGACATTCTGTTTCGTATCTTCACTTACTGCTTTAACAACGGGGTCACTCCAAGCACCTGGACTGAATCAATAATCAACCCTCTCGTGAAAAGTGAAACCAATCTACGTAAACCGTTATCATATCGTGGTATATCCCTTTGATCTGTTCCATGTAAAATATACTGCGATATCCTTAATCAATGGAAAACTTAGTGGCTTGACTCCAGCAGTTTACTATCAGATACACAAAATGGTTTTAGGAAAGGGAGAAGTTGTTTCGACCACAGATATTCTTTATACACTGTTTTAAAGGCAAGATGTTGATCGATTTTGCAAAAAGGATGGAAATGGCTGTGGTGAATACTTTCTTCGAGGAGAGACAGGAGCATAGGGTGACTTATGAAAGCGGAGGTAAGAGCACACAGGTAGACTACATCCTGTGTAGGTGATGTAATTTGAAGGAAGTCAGTGACTGCAAAGTAGTAGTGGGTGAGAGTGTTGCCAAACAGCATAGGATGGTGTTGTGCAGGATGACGCTGATGGTGAGGAAGGTAAAAAAGGCAAAGGCAGAGCAGAAGACAAAGTGGTGGAAGCTGAAAAAGGAAGAGTGTCATGTTGTCTTCAAGGAGGAGTTGAAACAGGCTTTGGTTATTCAGGAAGTGCTTCCAGATGACTGGACAACCACAGCTAATGTGATCAGGGAGACAGGTAGGAGAGTACTTAGTGTGTCCTCTGGAAGGAAAGTAGATAAGGAGACTTGGTGGTGGAATGAGGAAGTACAGGAGTGTGTACAAAGGAAGAGGTTAGCTAAGAAGAAGTCGGACATAGAGAGGACCTATGAGAGTAAACAGGAGTACAGGGAGACACAGCGTAAGGCGAAAGTAGCAGTGGCTAAGGCCAAACAGAGGGCATATGATGACTTATTTTGATAGGTTGGACAGTAAGGAGGGAGAAAATGATTTATACAGGTTAGCACAGCAGAGAAATAGAGATGAGAAAGACGTGCAGCAAGTTAGAGTGATTAAGGACAGAGAGGGAAATGTATTGACTGATGACAGAAGTGTGCTGGGAAAATGGAAAGAGTACTTTGAAGAGCTGATGAATGAGGAAAATGAGAGCGAAAAACGAGTAGAAGGGGTGACCGTTGAGGACCAGGAAGTAGCAAAGATCAGTAAGGGTGAAGTGAGGAGGGCATTGAAGAGGAAAGGCAGTTGGTCCTGATGACATGCCGGTGGAGGTATGGAAGTGTCGAGGGGAGGTAGCAGTAGATTTTCTGACAAGAATATTCAACAATATCTTAGAAAGTGAGCAGATGCCAGAGGAATGGAGGAGAAGTATGGTGGTGCCCATTTTTAAGAACAAGGGAGATGTGCAGAGTTGTGGCAACTACAGAGGGATAAAGTTGAGCCATACAATGAAGTTATGGGAAATAATAGTGGAAGCTAGACTAAGGGCAGAGGCCAGCATTTGTGAACAACAGTTTGGCTTCATGCCAAGAAAGAGCACCACAGATGCATTGTTTGCTTTGAGGATGTTAATAAAGATGTACAGAGAAGGTCAGTGGGAGCTGTATTGTGCCTTTGTGGATCTGGAGAAAGCATATGACAGGGTGCCAAGCGAAGAACTGTGGTATTGTATGAGGATGTCTGGAGTGGCAGAGAAGTATGTTAGAGTGGTGCAGGACATGTATGAAAGATGTAAGACAGAGGTGAGGTGTGCTGTCGGTGTGACAGAAGAGTTCAAGGTGGAGGTGGGACTGCATCAGGGGTCAGCTCTCAGCCCCTTCTTGTTTGCTATAGTGATGGACAGGCTGACAGACGAGATTAGACAAGATTCCCCATGGACTATGATGTTTGCAGATGACATCGTGATCTGTAGTGAGAGCAGAGAACAAGTGCAGGAAAATCTAAAGAGGTGGAGGTATGCCCTGGAAAGGAGGGGAATGAAGGTTAGTCTCAGTAAGACAGAATACATGTGTGTGAACGACAAGGACCCAAGAGGAACGGTGAGGTTACAGAGGGCAGAGATAAAGAAGGTGGAGGATTTTAAGTACTTAGACTCAACAATCCAGAGCAATGGAGAGTGTGTATCTGCAAGAATGAAGGGAAAAGTGAACAAGACGGTGATGAGGCCAGCGATGTTGTCTGGTTTAGAAACAGTGGCCCTGGGGAAAAGACAGGAGGCAGAGTTGGAGGTGGCCGAGATGAAAATGTTGAGGTTCTCTTTGGGAGTAACGAGGATGGATAGGATCAGGAATGAGTACATCAGAGGAACAGCACATCTCTCATCTCATCTCATCTCATCTTCTTCCGCTTAGTCCAGGGTCGGGTCGCGGGGCAGCAACATTAGCAAAGAGGTCCAGATATCCCTCTCCCGAGCTACTTCCTCCAACTCTCCCGGGGGGACACCGAGGCGGTCCCAGACAAGCCGAGAGACATAGTCCCTCCAGCGTGTTCTCGGTCGACCCCGGGGTCTCTTCCCGGTTGGACATGCCCGAAACACCACACCAGGGAGGCGTCCGGGGGGCATTCTGACCAGATGCCCGAGCCACCTCAACTGGCCCCACTCAATGCGGAGGAGCAGCGGATCTACTCCGAGCTCTCCCCGGATGGCAGAGTTTCTCACCCTATCTCTAAGGGAGAACCCCGCCACCCGGCGAAGAAAGCTCATTTCAGCCGCTTGTATCCGTGATCTTTTTCTTTCGGTCATTACCCAAAGCTCGTGACCATAGGTGAGGGTTGGAACGTAGATCGACTGGTAAATTGAGAGCTTCGCCTTGCGGCTCAGCTCCTTTTTCACCACAACGGACCGGTACAGGCACCACTTAACAGCAGAGGCTGCAGCAATCCGTCTGTCGATCTCTCGCTCCATCCTTCCCTCACTCGTAAACAAGACCCCAAGATACTTAAACTCCTCCACTTGGGGCAGGACCTCATTCCCGACCCGGAGGGTGCATTCCACCATTGTCCGACTGAGAACCATGGCCTCGGACTTGGAGGTACTGATCTTCATCCCGGCTGCTTCGCACTCAGCCACGAATCGCTCCAATGAGAGCTGGAGGGCCCGACTTGATGAAGCCAAAAGGACAACATCATCCGCAAAAAGCAGAGACGATATCCGATGGCCACCAAACCAGAACCCCTCATCGCCTCGACTGCGCCTCGAAATTCTGTCCATAAAAATTATGAACAGAATCGGTGACAAAGGACAGCCTTGGCGGACTCCAACTCCCACTGGAAACGAATCCGACCTGCTGTTACCAACACGGACCAAACTCTGGCTCCGGTGATACAGCGCCCGAATAGCTCGTAGCAACGGATCCGGAACGCCGTATTCTCGGAGCACGCCCCACAAGATCTTTCGAGGGACACGGTCGAAAGCCTTCTCCAAATCCACAAAGCACATGTTGACAGATTGGGCAAACTCCCATGCCCCCTCCAGAATCCTGTGGAGCGTATAGAGTTGGTCAAGAGTGCTGCGGCCAGGACGAAAACCACATTGTTCCTCCTGAATCCGAGGTTCGACTATCGGTCGGATCCTCCTCTCTAGTACCCCTGCATAGACTTTCCCAGGTAGGCTGAGGAGTGTAATTCCCCGATAATTGGAACACACCCTCCGGTCCCCCTTCTTAAAAATTGGGACCACCAGCCCAGTTTGCCAATCCAGAGGTACAGCCCCCGATGACCACGCGATGTTGCAGAGACGTGTCAACCAAGACAGTCCTACAACATCCAGAGCCCTGAGATATTCCGGGCGGATCTCGTCCAACCCCGGAGCTCGACCACCGAGGAGCTTTTTGACAACCTCAGTGACCTCCACGCCAGTGATGGGCGGACCCTCACCCGAACCCCCAGGGTCTTCCTCTTCCACGGAGGGCGTGTTGGTGGGATTGAGAAGGTCCTCAAAGTATTCCCTCCACCTCTCATCCCCAGTCAAGGTAAGCAGCTCCCCACCTCCACCGTAAACAGTGTTTGTGAAGAACTGCTTCCCCCTCCTGAGGCGTCGGATGGTGGCCCAGAACCTTTTTGAGGCCAACCGATAATCACTCTCCAGGCCCTCACCGAACTCCTCCCACGCCCGAGATTTTGCATCTGCGACAGCCTCGGCTGCAGCACGTTTGGCCTGCCGGTACCCGTTTGCTGCCTCAGGAGTCCCACAGGCTAATAAAACCCGATAGGCCTCCTTCTTCAGCTGGACGGCCCCCTTCACCGCAGGTGTCCACCACCAGGTTCGGGGATTACCGCCACGACAAGCACCGACGACCTTACGGCCACAGCTATGGGCTGCCGCCTCAGCAATGGAGGCACGAAACATGGCCCATTCGGATTCCATGTCCCCCACCTCCTCCGGAACGTGGTTGTAGCTCTGCCGGAGGTGGGAGTTAAAGGCCTCTCGGACAGGGGGCTCCGCCAAACGTTCCCAGCAGACCCTGATTACATCAGAGGAACAGCACATGTTAGATGTTTTGGAGACAAAGTCAGAGAGGCTAGATTGAGATGGTTTGGACATGTGCAGAGGAGGGATAGTGAGTATATTGGTAGTAGGATACTGGGGTTGGAACTACCAGGCAGAAGGCCCAGAGGAAGACCAAAGAGAAGATTTATGGATGTGGTGAAGGCGGACATGAAGGTCGTTGGAGTAAGAGTACAAGATGCAGAGGATTGAGTGAGATGGCGGCAGATCATTTGCTGTGGCGACCCCTGAAGGGAACAGCCAAAAGGAAAAGAAGACTGTTTTAAAGGCATGGCTTGATTGTAAAACAGACACTTTTACATGTTTTATTGACTTGAAAGCGTTTGACAATGTTGATTGAAACTGCTTGTGGCTCAAGTTACTGAAGGCTGGAATAAATGGAAAGATGTTCTCCACGATTCAGTTGATGTAACATAACACAACTAGTGATGTAAGAGTGAACGATAATCTGACATCTTTCTTCAAGGTGAATTCAGGAGTAAAGCAAAGTTGTATTCTGTCCCCAACGTTGTTCTCTATATATATTAATGACTTAGTGAATGAGATTGACAGTTTGAACCAAGGAGTACCTGTTGGTAATATTTTTGTTTCTGTTTTGTTATATGCTGATGACATTGTTTTAATAGCCCCCACTGAAGAAAAGCTACAGTTAATGCTCGACGTTGTGTCCATCTGGTGCAGGAAATGGCGTCTGTATATCAATGAGAATAAAACAAAGATTATTCACTTTAGAACTGTATTCATTCAGATGTGGAATTCAGTTGCCGTAATTATCCCCTCAATGAATCGTACAAGTATCTGGGTTTCTGGTTCAATGAACATTTGAACATGAAGTTTGCTGTGAGAGAACTGGCTAAAAGAGCGAGTAGAGCACTCTCCTTGTTGATTACCAAATACAGACTGTGTGGTGATATGGCTTATGATGTTTACAGGAAGCTGTTCGAATCCACTGTTGAACCCATCATGTTATATTGTGCACCGATCTGGGGTTTATACGATCAGCGTAAGATCAGAAACATACATCACAGGGCTATGAGGTTCTTCTTAGGAGTACCAAGAAATAGGTCAACTACAGCTCTTCATGGTGAAATGGGCTGGCTAACCTGTCGAACAAAACAAAGTATTGAAGCTTTTCTTTTTTATATCAAGCACTGTAAGAGTGACGGTGACAGATTGCTGAATAAACTGTACAACTGGTACAAGGGAAGGAGAGGCTCATTCGTCGACAAAGCACAACATTTATGCACAAAACTGAATATTGATACAACCTCAACTACTAATACAGCTATAAAAGAGATGAAGAAACGTCTGATGAGACTAGACAAAGAACTGTGGTTTTATGAACTATGGAATGATAGAAACAAAGTGAACGGGAATAAACTTACAGACTCTTCAAGGACAGACAACCTGAGATGTACATCAAGACAATTTTAAACAGGAATATACAACGAAACCTCACCAAACTATGCTGCGGCAATCTCGCCCTCAACACAGTGAGACAGGAAGATACAGCAAGCCCCCCACCCCACCCCACTGTCTGAGAGAACCTGCCCCTTCTGTCACTGTGTGGAAGACATAAATTCACTTCCTTTAAAATTGCCATTTTTACCATGATCTGAAATTTAAATTTTTATCCTTATTAGATACTTCGTTTTATAAAAATAATATTCAAATTTTAAGTCTTTTAATGTCTTCATATCCCCATCTTCTATATATCTTAGCAATACCTCTAAATGAAATGTTTAAAAGGAGGGAATGTTTTATCTGAGTACTATACATTATGCAATGTTTTAATTAAGTACATAATATTGTTTTAACAGTGTCTCATAAACCTATACTAGGCTGGGTGTATGTAATCTTTTATCTGTATAATTTACGTTTTTTTTTTATTATTTATTCTGTATTCATATACGTGACACTTTAATAAACTACATCTGTCTGTCTGTCTCAATGGGGTTCAAGTCTGGACTTTGACTTGGCCACTCCAGAGTGTGTATTTTGTTCTTCTGAAACCATTCTTAAGTTGATTTACTTCTGTGTTTTGGATCATTGTCTTGTTGCAGCATCCAGCCTCTTTTTAGCTTCAACTGTCTGACAGATGGCCTCAGGTTTTCTTGCAAAACATCCTGATAAACTTTGAACTCATTTTTCCATTTATGATTGCAAGTTGTCCAGGCTCCGGGGCATCAAAACAGCCCCAAACCATGATGCACCCTCCACCATGCTTCACGGTGGGGATGAGGTGTTGATGTTGGTGAGCTGTTCCATTTTTCCTCCACGCATGACGTTGTGTGTTCCTCCCAAACAATTCAACTTTGGTTTCATCAGTCCACAAAATATTTTGCCAAAACTTCTGTGGAGTGTCCAAGTGCCTTTTTGCGAACATTAAACGAGCAACAATGTTTTTTTTAGACAGCAGTCGCTTCCTCATTGGAGTCCTCCCATGAACACCATTCTTGGCCATTGTTTTACATATAGTTGATGTGTGCACAGAGATATTGGACTGTGCCAGTGATTTCTGTAAGTCTTTAGCAGACACTCTAGGGTTTTTTTTTACCTCTCTGAGTATTCTGCGCTGAACTCTTGGCGTCATCTTTGGTGGATGGCCACTCCTTGGGAGAGAAGCAACAGTGCAAAACTCTCCCCATTTGTAGACAACATCGCTGACTGTCGATTGATGAACATCTAGACTTTTAGAGATGATTTTGTATCCTTTCCCAGCTTTATACAAATCAACAATTCTTCATCACAGGTCTTCAGATAGCTCTTTTGAGCGAGCCATGGTGCACATCAGACAATGCTTCTCATCAAAACAATTCTTACCAGGTGTGTGTTTTATAGTGGGTAGGGCAGCTTTAAGCCACTCATCAGTGATTGGGAACACATCTTACTTAAATTGTTTGGTAAAAATTGGTTTCAATTGCTCTTTAAGGCTCCTTAGGCAGAGGGTTCAGTTACTTATTCCTCCCCCTTCTGTCATTGTTTGCATGCTATCCTTATTCAAATATGAAAACCTATAAATGTTTGTGTGGTTTTAGTTAAAGCAGACACTGCTTTTTCATCTGTGTGATTTTGACAAAGATCAGATCACATTTGATGGTGATTTTATGCAGAAAGCAGAAATGTGAGAAATTCCAAAAGGTTCAGATACTTTTTCATACCACTGTACCTATTTGTGTGAATATAAATATAAACATAATGGAAGAGAGTCACTCAGCTGTGGGAGGCTGTAATTTTCCATAGAGGACTGGAGTTGCGAAATCCAACAGAGGGGAGGAGCAACACAGACATGTTGGGGCTTGTCTGGGCTTGTATGGGCTTGTTCAGGCTTGTACCAGATAGAAAACAACTTGTTGGGGGAATCTATATTAAGGACCTGTTGCCGGCTGGCTACAGTCTTACAGTCTCCTCCAGGCTTTTTCAGTCGTGGCTCTTCGGGTGGATCATGGATCGACTCATCTCAGGTGAACCATGGAACACGCTTCACCTAAGTTTCTTTGTTCGGGACTTCATCGACACAGTCCGGCATCCACGTCCACACACAGCCCACGCGAGGATGGTCATCAGTGGTTTCGTCCGACATGCGGGATGGCAAGCCTTTCCCTGCCAGCACATACGCAATCACTAAATTTACCATGCTGCAGGGGCTTGGTGACTATGGGACCCTTGGTTAATTTGTATATGGTTTAGGTCTAAGGTGTAAATAATGTGAATTTTGTCTTATTTTGTTCATCTTATTAAATTGTACATAGTTATGTCGTGGTCTGTTATGCTTTGCTGGTTTCACAGGGCAATTTCAATCCTCTAAATTTTCCTATCCGTAACAAGTGGGGGGCCCGTCTGATAGAATCCATTAGGCATACGTAACAGGCACACTTATGTTCGAACAGGGTGTTCGTGATAGACAAACTGTGATGAGCACAGAAATCCAACAACGAAACACCATTCGGGTTCAGACTGGAGAGGCCGTACCTACCGATCACACCCTTCCAGGTCACACTATCATTGCCCACATGGGCATTGAAGTCTCCCAAGATAACGAGTGAGTCTCCCGAGGGAGCGTTCCCTTTAAGGCTCCAAAAAGGCACAAATAACAGTCAGGACCTGTTCCCCCACCCGAAGACGGAGGGAAGCTACCCTTTCATCAACTAAGGAGAACCCCAACATTTGGGCGCCGAGACGGGGGGCAACAAGAATACCCACACTGGCTCGCCGCCTCTCCCCATGAGCAACTCCAGAATAGAGTAAGGTCCATCCTCTCTCGAGATGGATGGTTCCAGAGCCCAAGCTATGCGTTGAGGTGAGCCCGACTATATCTAGTCGGTATCTCTCCACCTCGCGCACAAGATCAGGCTCCTTCCCCGCCAGAGAGGTGACATTCCATGTCCCGAGGGTCAGAGTAAGTAGCCGAGGATCGGTCCGACAGAACCCATGCCTTCGGCTGCCACCCAACTCACACTGCACCCAACCCCTAAAACTCCTCCCACGGGTGGTGGGTCCATGGGGGGGGGGGGGGGGGGGGGAGAATAAAGTGTAAAAGATAAAAACAAATGTAATGTGTATTCGTCACTGAGTTCTCCTTTAACTTCTGCTTTATACAGAAATGGGTTGTCTCAGTTTAAATAAAACCTTTATATGAAAACATGGTTCGTCCTTTCCTCACTCATTCTCTAATCCTGGTAAAAGAACTGGTCTGGGTTTCAGGTGTTAGTGATATATTTATGATCTATTCCAATATTTATGTATGGGTCTTTCAGTGGTAGAGCACGGCCAGGGGGTGTTAACCATATCCCTTAATATGAAGTGCATGTCAGGAATTCCTCATAGTTATTTCCCCCTGAAGCACAGGCTCACTGAAACCCAGAGACATGGTTTCAATCAGCCTAATGTCACACATTCCCTCTGGAATTATCTTTTTCATTTTATTAATGATAGGATATTTTGAGTGATGCAGGACAAGGAACCAAAGAGAATTTCTATTAGAAATTTGATAGCAATTTAGAGAGGCCAGTTAACATAAAATAAGAAAACACAATATAACATAAAGGGGCAGGCGTGGTCTGGTGGTATAGGGTGCTGGATCACTGATCCTAAGGTTGGAGGTTCAAGCCCCACTCACCACAAGTTTTCACTGTGTGTGTGTGTGTGTGTGTGTGTGTGTCCCAGTGCATCTGTCTGTGGTGAGAGGTTCATGTAAAACAACCATTGCAGACTTTCGACAAGAGGAGCTGCAAAGCCGTCAGTGTGTTTCCACCATGCAATGGCCTGGCAAGCTGTCCAGGGTGTACTTTACCCTTGCCCAGAGTCAGCTGGGATGGGCGCCAGCCTCCCTGCGACCCTAATTAGGACTAACAGTTACAGAACATGAACATAACATAACAGACCCTTTATTGCCCCAAGAGTGAGAATTTGCAAAATCAGGATTTTGAATGAATGCTCCGCCTTTGTGCGGGGTCGTGTATTTAGGTCATTTGCACATCTCTCTAAGATTCTCGTTAACGTTTCTCAACAGCAAGTTCAGTTTTATTGTGAGTTTAATTAATGATTGATTTTCTTCTCAGTGTCATTATACATAATAATGTACAGCAAAAAAAAAAA
Source organism: Plotosus lineatus (assembly GCA_024760905.1). Classification (NCBI taxonomy): domain Eukaryota; kingdom Metazoa; phylum Chordata; class Actinopteri; order Siluriformes; family Plotosidae; genus Plotosus; species Plotosus lineatus. Next base: position 394,201 of record CM045731.1, read on the forward strand.
AAAATGCTCTATTGCTAATGCTAACAATATGTGTTTTATTCTAACCAATGTCTGACCTGTGTTTACATCTCTGAATAGACGAGAGATATGAAGTGAAGCTGACCTTCCAAACATCTTCTAACTTCCCTCTGAACCTAAACAGCACTGAACTCTGAGTGAAGCTGCAACACACACACACACACACACACACACACACACACACACACACACACACACACACACACACACATGCACACACACAGACACACACGCACGCGCACACACACACACGCACACACACACACACACACACACACACACACACATACACACACACACAATAAAGTGTGTATGTGTGTGTGTGTGTGTGTGTGTGTGTGTGTGTGTGTGTGTGTGTGTGTGTGTGTGTGGGTGAGTGTGTGTGTGTGTGGGTGAGGTGAATGCTCTCCTAGTCAGTGTGAATATTAGAGATATGGATGAAATAAAGCAGCTCAGACATCAGTAACTCAGTTGAACTGATTATTTTTTTTATCTTCTTCTTCTTCTCTTCCTTTCGGCTTTTCCCTTCAGGGGTCGCCACAGCAAATGATCTGCCTCCATCTCACCCTATCCTCTGCATCTTCTTCTCTTACTCCAACGACCTTCATGTCCGCCTTCACCACATCCATAAATCTTCTCTTTGGTCTTCCTCTGGGCCTTCTGCCTGGTAGCCTGGTAGTTCAGCCAACCTCAGCATCCTACTACCAATATACTCACTATCCCTCCTCTGCACATGTCCAAACCATCTCAATCTTGCCTCTCTGACTTTGTCTCCAAAACATCTAACATGTGCTGTCCCTCTGATGATACTCGTTTCTGATCCTATCCATCCTCGTTACTCCCAAAGAGAACCTCAACATTTTCATCTCTGCTACCTCCAACTCTGCCTCCTGTCTTTTCCCCAGGACCACTGTCTCGAAACCATACAACATCTCTGGCCTCATCACCGTCTTGTACACTTTTCCTTTCATTCTTGCTGATACTCTCCTATCACACATCACACCGGACACTTTTCTCCATCCATTCCAACCTGCCTGCACACGCTTCTTCACCTCTTTTCCACACTCTCCATTGCTCTGGATTGTTGAGCCTAAGTACTTAAAAATCCTCCACCTTCTTTATCTCTGCTCCCTGTAATCTCACCGTTCCTCTTTGGTCCTTGTCGTCCACACACATGTATTCTGTAACTGATTTTTGTTTTTATTATTTAAAAAAAAAAAAAAAAAAAAAAAAAAAAAAAAACGGATTATTTTTTTATATTGATTTAAATAAATTTGTTTCTGAAGTGAATTAATTTGATTGCGATTTATTTGTTGATTATACTGTTTTATTACCTTAGTATGTACCTCAGCTTTGCTTGTTGTTCACAGACTCCTTGTGGATTTTTGAATTTGTAATGAACTCAGGCCCTTTTTACTCTGTATGCTGTGAGAATCTGCAAGCAAACAGGAATTTGGGATTCGATCACATTGAGGCTCAGGTTTCTGTTAAAATTAATTTTTTTATAACCACCTTGCTATACTTCAATCTTTAGAAATATACTGACAGACAGACAGATTCTATGGGTCAGTGAAAGGGTTCATAAGCAAAGCTTTTTTTAAACCTTTCTGGATGAGTGGGTGACCCAGCTCAGTGGAGATGTTTTAGACACACTCATGTCTATAACTATAAACAAGACAGAAGGAAAGGCCACCATGGGGACAGAATTGGTAGATTGCTGAAGTGTTCATTGACCCGACAGTGACCGGATTTCTCTGTACAAAGTGCCAAAATACATCCTCAGGGAATTCCATGTTCAGAGTGATACAAGCTCTCACATTTACCACTTTTACACACATCCCATAAAGTGGTTTATACATTTCTGAGATTTAGTTTAAACCTAACCTGAACCCATTTCACCCAAATCCTATCTGTAGAGAAGAGAAGCGAAAGATATCAAAGTAAAAGTGAGATCAGTAACATATGAAAACATATTTTAAATCTGGGCTCAGACCAAGAATTCACAAGTAAGTTTTCTCTGTTCCTGTTTTCTATTGTCCTTAGTGTGACAGACATTTCGAATATAATAAACACACACACACACACACACACACACACACACACACACACACACACACAAACAGAACTGTGATAAATAGAATGTGTTGTTTACACCAACTGTATTTCAGTGGTGCAGTGTTTAGCACCTTCACCTCACATCAAGAAAGTCCTGGGTTTGAATCCCAGCTCAAGCCTTTCTGTATGGAGTTTGCATGTTCTCCCTGTGCTTGCTTGGGATTTCTTCATTCTAAATCTTCCCTGGGTGTCAACATGAATGGTTGGGTGTGTTGGCACTGTAATAATCTGGTAAGCTATCTAGGGTGTACACTGTCCTCGCCCAGAGTCGGCTGAGATGGACCTTAATTTGTAGTAAGCAACTCGGAAAATGAATGAAATTCCAAATTTAAATTTGCATTTACATTTGCAGTATTTAGCAGAAGCTCTTATCCAGAATGACTTACAAAAACTTTAAAGTCTCTATCAGTAAATATATTCTTCTACTGGTTTGTTAGAAGACAGACTAAGATACCATCAGTCAACCTCAGTCAGTAGGTGTTTTTTTTGTTTGTGTGTGTGTGTGTGTGTGTGTGTGTAAAACATCTTGCTTAATCTAAATAGTGTTGTCCTAAATCATCCATGTCTAAAGTGTCTAAATAGTCCATGTATGTATGAATTGTAATTAGCGACTGCCTAATTAGATTAAATCATCTTTCAGAGCATGAAAATGACTGCATGTGTCTCACACACTGATATAAACATTCGAGCACTCTCTGGAGGAGTGATTCCTCTTCTCTAAGTTCTTTCTCTTTCTCTTTTACCCTACATGATGAACAAACACTGATTCATCATTCAGGTTTCAGATGGATGAAAGGATGAGCTGTTCCTGGAATGTATTGGAGTGTAAATGTGATTAGAGTTTGAGTTAAACACCTCCTCACTCCCTTAATCACATTTTAATGAGTGTATTATAGTAATTTATTTATTTCTCTCTCTCTCTCTCTCTCACTCTCTCTCTCTCACACACACACACACACACACACCCACTGACCCACCCACCCACACCGACACACACCGACACACACACACACACACACACAAACACACACACACATACACACTGACCCACCCACCCACACCGACATACACACACACACACACATATATACACGTAGACACACACACACACACACACACACACACACACACACACACAAATACAGACTCACAGTCTCTCTCTCTCTC
>CM045731.1:402500-520000 GCA_024760905.1 Plotosus lineatus
TCTTGTACTGATTTGTTAGACACAGACTAAGTATAACATAAGTCAATGTCAAATGGTGTGTGTACAGCATAGTGCTTAATCTAAATACTGATAAAAGACATAAGTTTTCAGCCGTCGTTTAAAGATACCCAGTGAGCTGTCGGAATGTTCAGAGCAAGTTCATTCAACCATCTTGGAGCCAGAACAGAGAAGAATTTCGATGATTTTCTCTTGTCCCTTGGTAGAGGGAGGAACTAGTCTCGCAGTGCTAAAGGATCAGAGAGAAAACGGTTTGTTGAATTTGGTAACCAGTGACACCAGTCTGAAGTCCAATAACAAGTTTCTAAACACATCCAGGTGTGGAATTAATCTCCAGGTCGAGTTCCTCTATAAAGACTTTTTTTTTTTTCAGAATAAACAGGTGTTAAAGTGTACTAGATGTTTTTTTGTTTGTTGGTTTGTTTTTTCCAATAAACAGCACCAATGTAACTCCAATGATCAGACATCGAAAACAGAAATGCTTAAATTTGACTGGATATATTCTGGGATAATCCTGGATTATAATAACAGGTTAATTTTGATTATAACAGACTAAGGTTTATCTCACAGATAAAAAGGTATTTGATTCTGAATAGAGTTTAAACAGACTTACTGTCCCGGGCAGTGGTGGCCTGGTGGTAACGGTGCTGGATCACTGATCCCAAGGTTGGGGGTTCAAGGTCCATGATCAACAGGTTGTCACTGTCCTCTCAGTCCACTAACTGGGTTATCAAAGGCCAGCCATGTCTCTCACAGTCTATTGTATGAGGCATGTAAAAGAACCATTGCTGACTTCCATCAAGAGTAAGCTGCATAGTTGTCAGCATGTTCCTGACCTGTTATAGCCTGGCGAGCTGTCCAGAGTGCCCTTGCCCAGAGTCAACTGACATGAGCGCCAGCTTCCCTGCGACCCTAAATAGGATTAAGCGCTTCAGAAAATGAATTATTGTTGCCACAGAGATGTGTTGTGACTCACTGTGCTCATAACAAATGTGAAAAAAGATATGTGAGTTTTGATCATCACCATCACATGGATGGCCAGTGCTCTGTTTGCTTGCCCTTTGGCCATCTTCTGTGATTATGTGGTTTTTGACCTGAAACATGACCACAACATTCAGGGCTGTGTGGAAAAGTGCGGATGGAACCATGTACAGTGTGGTCACCTTTATGTCAAAAAAAGCTCAAGAAGCACCTGAGCCCCGAAGAACAACACGAGTGACACTGGCACTGAAAGAAAATCCTGAAGATGTCAGCAGCTGTGGTGGCTATCAGTTGTCTACTGTTCCACATCTTCCATCTGGCAGTGGACATCGACAGCGGTGTGTTGGACATGATGGATTTTAAATTGCTCTACATGGTGCTCAGTATCATCAGCATATGCTACACATTTGCAAACCCCATCCTCTATGGATGGATGAATATGTTTAGGACATGTTGAAGACAGTTCACAGCAGGGCCAGAGTGAGGAACAAACACTTTGAAACAATGTACCAGCAACACGCTGACACACACACACGTATAATAGCATGAGATGGCAAGGATAATAACACAACAAAGCAGAATGTCATTGATAACAAAATGTTTGCAGGCATAGATGTGACATAACGTATTTTTCCATGCGCATGTTCTTCATGGAATTCCTGTTTATGGTGATGGTGGAATGTGTGCAAAACTTCAGCTACAAACCCTGTATGAAGATTTACATCATGGATGTTGTTTTTGTTGTTGTGTTTTAGTCTACAAGATATGCACTGTAAAATATGGCTGTAACTTCAAGAGTAATTTACTGTAAATTCTTCCAGTAACGTACTGCCAATGCCTTATACAGTACAGGGATCCCTCACTTTCCACGCTTAATTGGAACCAGGATCCCCAAGCGACCATCGAAATCCCCGAAGTAGGACACCCCCCCCCCCCCCCCGACTGACGTATACGTACATGTATATGTGTATATAATATCAAATAAATACATATTCAATGCTATTAATGCTTATAATAACAATTAAACATTAAAAAAATAATGCATAAGATGTAAATAAAATATAAATACACAAACATACAGACCCGCACGAACATGCACGCACACAGATGCGCACCTCATAACAATGTATCCAGTTTTGATGGGAGATTTTGGGTTGTTTTTCTGTTTTGTGTTGGTTTAGGGCAGGGGTGGCGAACAAGTTATACACAAAGAGCCAACTTTTTTAACTGTGCGAGTTAAAGAGCCACACCACGTGCTGACCTGCCAAGACACGCGCGCACGCGCACGCACACACACACGCACCTCTCTCTCTTTCTCCCTTGCTCCGACGCACACAACTACTGAACACACTTCAGATACATAGATATGGCCCGTATAATATAAATTGATGAATATTGAAATATACACACAATCATGTTGAGGCAGGTGTTTTTTTACCTTTGGGGAATTCCGTGTCAATATTAGCATGGAGTTGCTAAAATGACGCTGAAGATTTGAATCCTTGAAATGTGATATTGTGGTACTGCATAATAAACAGAGCGATTTGCCATTCCATTCAATAAAAAAGTAAGCATCTTCCCATTCTCCCAGAAATGTCCTGTGTTCATCTTCATATTTTCGTTTAGCTTTGCATTTTGCCATTTTTACAAAGAGGGTCAGCCTGCATGCAAAGAAAATGTTTACTTAATTTCCCAGCATTAGACGTCATCCACTCAGATGATTGGCGGTCACTTATGTGTCAGACGCGGCATAAAAAACACCCAATCTGTCAAAATTATTTTCAAATATTATTTATTATTTGTTTTTAATAACCTCTGAAGGATTTAAGTGTGTTTTAAGATTAATAAAACAAACAAACAAACAAAAAAAAAAAAAAAAAAAACATGAAAGGCAAAGAGCCAGAGTATATAGAAATATGATAAGAGGCAAAGAGCCACATTCTTATTGATCAAGAGCCACATGCAGCTCGTGTGTTCGCCGCCCCTGGTTTAGGGTTTTGTTTCTGTTTTTTTTTTTGTTTGTTTGCATAATTGGCCTTATTTTTGTGGCATTTTCCTTAACTTTCCCCCTATTCTTCCTTTTCCCTATTTTTTTTTAATTCGATGAATATTTATTTTTTATTTTTTTTTAAACCGTAATGCACTGAAGCCGGATGAATTGAAGCGTGAAGTAGAGATGGATCCCTGTATATTACTGTAAACCGACACATTTTGCAATATTTCACTGTAAATCATACAGATTCTTGGGAATGCTGAGTACCATTTTCAGCTTCCATTAACTGGGATTGGAACGGATTGCACGCTTTCATCAGCAGGCTATATACATTGTCACAAATATCTGGTGGGTGTAAAAAAAACTTTTACAAAAGTATCACAAATAATATCTACTTTTTCACTGACTGGTATTTTTCAACTTTTGTGTTTATTGTTTCATTCGTACTATAAAATTCATGTGAGAATTGTTACTAGATCTATCACCAGGCCTCCCAGCTGCAACTCAATTGCTTTGATACAGTGTGTAATTTTTATTTACTTGGCTAATCTCATGCACACAGTTAGTGTGTGTTTCTATAGGCCTGTAAACTAATAGGACGTTGTCTAGAATTGTTACTAGTAGGCTTATGTTAGCTTATATTTTAAAACTTAGTTTAGAAGTCCACAAAGGTATAATAATAATTAAAGAAAACTTCTGAGGTGACATTCCATGTCCCAAGAGTCAGTAACCGAGGATTGGTCCAACAGAACCCATGCCTTTGATTGCCACCCAAATCACATTGCACCCGACTCCTATAGCTTCTCCCACAGGTGGTGGGTCCATGGGAGGGCGGACCCATGTCTCCTTTTCGGGCTGGGTTAGCCGGGCTCCGTGGGCAGAAGCCTGGCCACCAGTCGCTCGCCTTCAAGCCCTTCCCACAGGCCTGACTCCAGGGGGGACCCCGGTGACCCGTGTCCGGGCAAGGGAAACTGTATCCTTGTTTTTTCCATCAGGTCTTCTGAACTGCACTTCGTTTGGACCTTCATCCAAGACCTGTTTGCCTTGGGTGACCCTACCAGGGGCATTATGCCCCCGACAACATAGCTCCTAGGATCAGTAGGTCACGCAAACCCCTCCAGCACAATAAGGTGGTGATTCAGCGAGGTGGAGAGTTACAGACTAGATATGGTCGGGTTCACCTCAATGTATAGCTTAGGATCTGGAAACACCCATCTTGAGAGAGGCTGGACCTTATTCCATTCTGGAGTTGCTCATGGGGAGAGGTGGTGAGCCGGTGTGGGTATCCTTATTGCCCACCATCTTTGTGCCCAAACTTTGGGGCTCTCCCCTGCCAACGAAAGAGTAGCTTCCGTCCGCCTTTGGGTTGGGGGACAGGTCCTGACTGTTATTTCTGCTTATGCACCAAATGACAGTTCAGAGTGCCCACCCTTTTTGGAGTCTTTAGGGTGTGTGTTGAAGAACGCTCCTACAGGAGACTCACTTGTTGTCTTGGGAGACTTCAACGCCCATGTGAGCAATGATAGTGTTACCTGGACAGGTGTGATGGGTAAGTATGGCCTCTCCAGTCTGAATCCGAATGGTGTCTCATTGTTGGACTTCTGTGCTCGTCACAGTTTGTCAATCACGAACACCATGTTTGTACATTAGGGTATTCATAAGTGCACTTGGCACCAGGACGCCCTAGGTCGCAATTCAATGATCAATTTTGCGGTCGTGTCACCGGACTTGTGGCTGCATGTTCTGGACACTCGGGTCAAGAGGGGAGCTGAGATGTCTACCGATCACCACCTAGTGGTGAGCTGGCTTTGATGGTGAGGGAGGATGCCTTCCAGACCCGGCAGGTCCAAGCATGTAATTAGGGTCTGCTGGGAACATTTGGCTGAGTCTCCTGTCCAAGAGGCCTTTAACTCCCACCTCCGGCAGAGCTAGAACCACATCCCAGAGGAGGCGGGGGGCATGGAATAAGAATGGGCCATGTTTCGTGCCACCATTGCTGAGGCTGCAACTCATAGCTGCGTCCGGAAAATCGTCGGCGCTTGTCGTGGCAGTAACCCCCAAACCCGGTGGTGGACACCTGTGGTGAAGGGGGCCGTCCAGCTGAAAAAGGAGGTCTACCGTGTCTTATTAGCCTGTGGGTCTCCTGAGGCAGCAGACAGGTACTGACAGGCCAAACATGCTGCAGCTAAAGCTGTCGCAGATGCAAAATCTCGGGTGTGGGAGAAGTTTGGTGAGGGCATGGGGAATGATTATCGGTTGGCCTCAAAAAGGTTCTGGAGCACCATCTGATGCCTCAGGAGGGGAAGCAGTTCTCCACAAACATTGTTTACAGTGGAGGTGGGGAGCTGCTCACCACAGCTGGGGATGTCATCAAGTAGGAGGGAATACTTTGAGGACCTCCTCAATCCCACCAACATGCCCTCCATGGAGGAGGAAGACCCTGGGGTTTGGGCGGGCGTCTGCCCATCACTGAAGTGGAGTTCACTGAGGTACTCAAAAAGCTCCTCAGTGGTTGAGCTCCAGGGTTTGATGAGATCCGCCCTGAGTATTTCAGGGCTCAGGATGCTGTAGGACTGACTTGGTTGACACATCTCTGCAACATTGCGTGGTCATTAGAGGCTGAAAAGGGGGACCGGAGCGTGTGGTCCAATTATTGGGGAATCGCACTCCTCAGCCTACCCAGAAAAGTCTATGTAGGGGTACTGGAGAGGAGGAGCCGACCGATAGTTGAACCTCGGATTAAGGAGGAACAATGTGGTTTTCGTCCTCGCCGTAGCACTCTTGACCAACTCTATATGCTCCACAGGATCCTTGAGGGGGCATGGGAGTTTGTCCAATCTGTCCACATGTGTTTTGAGGATTTGGAAAAGGCTTTCGACCGTGTCATTCAGACTATCTTGTGGGGTGTTCTCCAGGAGTATGGCTTTCCGGACCTGTTGCTATGGACCATTCAATCACTGTATCACCGGAGCCAGAGTGTGGTCCATATTGGTAACAACAGGTCACATTTGTTTCCGGTGAAGGTTGGAGTCTGCCAAGGTTGTCCTTTGTCACTGATTCTGTTCATAATTTTTATGGACAGAATTTCTAGGTGCAGCTGAGGCATTGAAGGGTTCTGGTTTGGTGGCTATTGGAGCTTGTCTCTTCTTTTTGCAGATGATGTCCTTTTGGCTTCATCAAGCCAGGACCTCCAGCTCTCATTGGAGCGATTCACGGTCTAGAGAGAAGCGACCGTAATGAAAATCTGCACCTCCAAGTCCAAGGCCATGGTTCTCAGTCAAATAAGAGTGGAATGCACCCTCTGGGTTGGGAATGAGGTCCTGCCCCCAGTGGAGGAGTACAAGTATCTTGGGGTCTTGTTCATGAGTGAGGGAAGGATGGAGCGGGAGATCGAGAGACGGATTGCTGCAGCTTCTGCTGTAAAACAAAGCCTGTACCAGTCCGTAGTGGTGAAGAAGGAGCTGAGCTCTCAATTTACCAGTTGATCTACGTTCCAATCCTCACCTATGGTCACGAGCTTTGGGTAGTGGCTGAAAGAACACGGTTGCGAATACAAGTGGCTGAAATGAACTTCCTTTGCCGGGTGGCAGGGTTATCCTTTAGAGATAAGGTGAGAAGCTTGATCATCTGGAGAGAGCTCGAAGTAGATCCGCTGCTCCTCCACATTGAGAGGGACCAGTTGAGGTGGCTCGGGCATCTGGTCAGGATGCCTCCCAAACGCCTCCTTGGAGTGGTGTTTCGGGATTGTAGGACAACTGGTCCCCGGTCAACTGGTCCCCGGTCAACTGGTCCCCAAAACTGCATGACCCGGTCAACTGGTCCCCAACTGACCAGAGAGGTGGTCAACTGGTCCCCAAAATAAATTTTCTAAAAATTGTGCCCACTTGTGCAGGATTGTTCCTACATATGTATTTTAAATAATTTGTTGGTTTTTAACTATTTTTTTTTTTTATGTTACTAAACATAAGTCCAATTAAGCACATTTTACCTCTGATGTGCTGTATGTATGCTCAAAAAGTGCTTATCACACCTCTTTTACACCCTCACTGCTAGGCTGGAACAATAAGTTCTCCAGTCTAGTGGTCCATGCTAATCCCACCATCTGGAAGCTCATCGAGTGCCTCCAGGCAGAGGAAGCCACCGTTGATGCTGTCATCCTCCAGGATGAGCGTAGTGTTTGTCTGAACAAGCGGTTTTAGCGGTGCTACATGGAGCTCCAGTTTCACTTATCACAAAATGACCAGGAAAAAAGTAAAATTATCAGGAAAAAAGTGTTGGGGACCAGTTGACCTTTTTTTCGGGGACCAGTTGACCGGGTCATGCAGTTTTGGGGACCAGTTGACCGAGGACCAATTGACCGGGGACCAGTTGGCCATTCACCATGTTTCGGGCATGTCGCAAATGATCTGCCCTGGTATGCCGTAAGCTTTCAAAATCTTCAGCATCTTGCTCCTGCGGATGATATCAAACACCTTCAGAAAGTCTATGACGGTGATTACGGCAGGTAGGTTGTGACTTCTTATTCCCGCTATCAGTCTGCATAGTGCAAGTATGTGCCCAACTGTAGATCTTCCTTCTCTGAACCCACTTTGGTTACATCTCAATAGTCCGCTCACAGCTGGCCTTATACGGATTAGCAGCATCTTGTTAAAGACCTTGGCCACCAGTGAGCGCAGGCTGATACCCCTGTAGTTGGTCCCTAGTCTAAGATCACCAGATTTAGGTATGGGAATGATGTTTAACAGGGAACACTTTGCTCTGACTTTTCTCCCTGAATCAATACTCTGTGACAGAAATCCAGGATGATCTTGTCCAGTCCCTCGCATCTCTTCAAAACTTCTGGTGGAATTCTGTCCACCCCATTAGTCTTTCCTTCCAACTGAGATTTCCTGGCTTTCTCATATTCCCCCTGTTCAAATGGGCCCTTCTTGATGTTGAGCTCCTCATACACAGTAGAAATTTCTTCATCCTCCTCCATGACACATGACACTAGGGGGATTTCCAAGAAGGGTTTTGAAGTGGTTATACCAGTTCTCAATCCTATCTTCCTGTGTGTTTTCTTCCAGCTGTCCCTTTCTAGTTGTCTTTCTGTTAGTGATGTCATTGATCAGTTCCCAGCTCTGTCCATGTTCCTATATATATATATATATATATATATATATATATATATATATATATTGTATATTGTGTGCTGTCGGTGTTACAAAAGAGTTCAAGGTGGAGGTAGGACTCCATCAAGGGTCAGCTTTGAGCCCCTTCTTATTTTCTATGGTGATGGACAGGCTAACAGACGAGGTTAGAAAAGAATCATGTTTTCAGATGACATTGTGATCTGTAGTGAGAGCAGAGAACAGGTGCAGAAAAATCTAGAGAGGTGGAGGTATGCCCTGGAAAGGAGAGGAATGAAGATTAGCCTCAGTCAAACGGAATACATGTGTGTGAACGACAAGGACCCAATAGGAACGGTGAGGTTACAGGGAGCAGAGATAAAGAAGGTGGAGGATTTTAAGTACTCAGGCTCAACAATCCAGAGCAATGGAGAGTGTGGAAAAGAGGTGAAGAAGCGTGTGCAGGCTGGTTGGAATGGTTGGAGAAAAGTGTCCGGTGTGATGTGTGATAGGAAGGTATCGGCAAGAATGAAAGGAAAAGTGTACAAGACGGTGTTGAGGCCAGCGATGTTGTATGGTCTAGAAACAGTGGCCCTGGGGAAAAGACAGGAGGCAGAGCTGGAGGTGGCAGAGATCAAACTGTTGAGATTCTCTTTGGGAGTAACGAGGATGGATAGGATCAGAAATGAGTACATCAGAGGGACAACACATGTAAGAGGTATTGAAGACAAAGTCACAGAGGCTAGATTGAGATGGTTTGGACATGTACAGAGATAGTGAGTATATTGGTAGTAGGATGCTGAGGTTGGAACTACCAGGCAGAAGGCCTAGAGGAAGACCAAAGAGACGATTTATGGATGTGGTGAAGGAGGGCATGAAGGTAGTTGGAGTAAGAGTAGACGATACAGAGGATAGGGTGAGATGGAGGCAGATGGTTTGCTGTGGCGATCCCTGAAGGGAAATGCCGAAAGGAAAAGAAGAAAGAAGAATATATCTTATAATATATATATATATATATATATATATATATATATATATATATATATATATATATATATATATATAGAGGATTTTCTGAGTAGATCCTTCCGTAGGAGAGTGCTCAATACTTTTTGGTAGAGCAAATAACCAATAACAAATAATAATATATATATATATATATATATATATATATATATATATATATATATATATAGATCTAGACAGATACAGTAGGTCCTTGACTATTCGCGGTTTCGCACTCACGGTTTGCATATTTGTGGATTGCCGAGCAACTGTCACGTGATTTAAATTCAGCCAATGGCTGTCCTCCTTCCTGTTGATTGGTTGAGATGATGGAACGCCCCCTTTTCCTCATTCTCACACACTTTGTGCCTGTGTTTTTAAGTGTGTGTGTGTTTTTAATTATTTTTAAGCTCTATCATGCCACCCAAATGCTGCACACCTCCTCAAGCTTCAGGTAAGGTGCCGAAGTGCCAGAAAAAGGTATGAACTGCATGATATGATTCAGGAAGGAAAACTTTTTGCTGCAGAAGTGCTAAGAAGGTGAATGTTGTATGAAACAAGGTCATCATCAGAATGAAACCTGAGTTAGTATTCTGGATACTTCTAGTTCAGGGGTCTGCAACCTTTGCCATTCAAAGAGCCATTTGGACCCGTTTTCCACATTAAAGAAATCACTGCGAGCCACAAATCCTTTTTTGACATTTAAAATCAAATAACACTGCGTATAATGTTTTCCCCCTTTTTCCTTCATCTTAATATAAAACAACAATGTGTTGCATTGATTTAAACAACTGCAGAGACAATTAAATTACAATTTTGCTTGCAACAAAAACATTTCAATTCAAAAATAATCACCAGCCTCCCCATGACCCTAATTAGGATTAAGTAGTTCAGAAAATGAATGAATGTGTTCGAGTGTTTTATAAAGAAAAAGAATATCTGTCCCACGAAGCGAGGGATGGGCTGCAGCCAGATGTGTTAATGGGCTGGGTAGTCTACCTCACCATCCCTTCGTGGGATTTTATTTTTCTTTATTCGTCATATTAATGTTGTTTTGTCATAGTTTTAATTGACAAAAATGACAGCAACACAGAAATGTATATGAAGAGTTATTTTGAGAAGGAGCCTGCTCAACATTATTTTTAATAATATTAATGCTTAATGCTGCACTGACTGACCCATTCTCAGAGTGGAGACTGAACCACACCCAGTCTTTTATTTTGTCACTGGGAGGAGAGTTATTTAATTCGGAGATTGCTGTGTATAAACAAACACACTTTTCCATGAGCACAAAAATTTGGAAATCCACCAACAGAACAGAACAAAAACACTGAGACTCTTAATGTAGCTGATAGGCATGTCCACAAAAACATGCACACAAAATCACCCCGCCCACACCAGATAAATATCCGAGTCCCACTCTCCACAGGGTTGTCACTGTCCCCCCCCAGTGCAGCTAACTGGGTTATCAAAGGCGGGCCATGTCTCTCACTGTCTATGGTGAGAGGCATGTAAAAGAACCATTGCTGGCTTTCGTAAAAAGTAGGCTGCAAAGTCGTCAGCGTGTTTCTGTCCCTTGCTAAAAGTGTTGTGACAGTAAGAGCATCCGACGTAAAAACCTCTGCCAAATCAAATGTGCGAATCAGATGATTCGCTGTAGCGACTCCCTAGTAAAAGGGGAAAAAAGCCGAAAGGAAGACAGATACATATATATATGTATCTCTTCAGGTGATTATAGAAGAATTCTATAGAGAGAGGATGGTTTCACCACCCCTCGAAACAGATCTGTAGTGATAAATGGAGTTTCAATAGAAAGTCTTTGTCCTGTCCTTTTATTTTTGTTATTTGCTCTACCAAAAAGTATTGAGCACTCTCCTACGGAAGGCTCTAATCAAAAAATCCTCTAAATATATATATATAATGAAAAATAACTGAGTATAATATATATATATATATAGGATTTTCTGAGTAGATCCTTCCGTAGGAGAGTGCTCAATACTTTTTGGTAGAGCAAATAACAAAAATAAAAGGACAGGACAAAGACTTTCTATTGAAACTCCATTTATCACTACAGATCTGTTTCAAGGGGTGGTGAAACCATCCTCTCTCTTCAGGTGATTATAGAAGAATGATTACAAAGTGCTGGGGGCGGTACTATGTCGATAAACATGGCGTCCTCTAGATGGGGTGGTGTCCATTATATATTCTGGGGCGGGTTCTTTTAAATATTGGTATCGATACAGGCATATATGTGCATACATTTTTACATGCCCGTGAACTCATATATGTACACACACACACACATATATAGGTATCCACACATACACATGCACATACATATCCATATATTTTTATATATACATATATCTAAATACATACACACACAGACACACACACACACATATATATATATATATATATATATATATATATATATATATATAATTTTTTTTTTTTTTTTTTTTTTTTTACATATATATGTACACATACATTCACGTGCGTATACACATACACACACATACACATGTATATATATAATGTATAGTTACAGATTGATACAATCAAATACTTAGTGTACTTAAGGGTTGTGTTGCATAATAATGATTTTTTCCTGTGTCGGCATGAAGTTACGAGTTCGTTTCTTTTATTTAATGAAGACAGTTCGGGTCTGTATATAATGAGGAACTTCTCCCTGAGGCATAAATTGCATCTTTTGTTTGAGCTGTTGTATGTCGGGTGTGATGATAAAATTCTCCATGAGATCTTGTGATCAATTTTCATGTCTTTCAGTGTCCAGATGTGCTTGCTGAGTTCGGTGGAGTTTCTACTTTTTTCGTTGCGGAAGGATGCGATGTGGTTCCTGTATCTGGTTTTAAAAGTGTTTTCTGTGAGTCCGATGTATGTTTCTGTCGTATTATTGTCTGTACGTGTGACGGTGGCCTGGTAGATGACTGATAATTGCAGACAGTTCCTGTTGAGTGTGCAGGCGTTTTTCTGTCGGCAGTTGCATTGCGTTCTTTTGTTTAATGAGTTAGTGCCGTCGGCATTGTCATGACAGAGTGTGCTTGTTGTGATTGTCTATTATTTGTTTGGTGTTGTTCATGCAGCTGTAACTGATCTTGAGGGTGTTGCGGTTGAAAATTTTCCGGAGTTTGTGGTCCTTGGTGAAGTGCTTGTCTATTACTGTGAGGAATCTGTGTCCGATGTTGGTGCTGGTGTTTTTGCTGAAGGGCGGGTTGTACCATAGGATGTTGCTGCGTTGTCTGTTTTTTTGATTGTTGCTGATGTTTGGTTCATAGTGTAATGTATAGTTGTATCCACTGTCATGTACTGCTTTCTGGTAAGGGGGTGCCGCCTGTTCGAAGGCTGTCTTGTAAGATGAAAGGGATCATAGCCGTTTGTTGATGCCGGCGAGGATGTTTTTAGTTATGATGGGCGGATGGTTACTTTCATGATGGACGTATAACAATGTGGTGTTCGGTTTGGTGAATGGCTGCTAGGTGCCACTGTTCAGGTTGAGGGTGACGTCCAAAAAGTTGGTGATCTGTTTGTTGGCTTCTATAGTGATCCGTAGACCATTATTGGAGAAAATGCGGCATATTTCTTTTTTGATTTTTTTCCATGAGATGGGGTGTGGTGTCAGAAGAGGCAAGACCATCATCGCGGTAAAGTCCGACGTTGATATCGAGTTTTGTTAGTTGGGAAAGTACATTTTTTACATGCCTGTGAACTCATATATGTACACACACACACATTGAACATCACACCTTCAATTTCTAACTTGAGACTCATCACTCTGTCTTGACACTCTTTTCACTTCTAGAACATTCCTGACAAACCCCTCCTTCAAGATGACTCCTACTCCATTTCTCTTCCCATCCATACCATGATAAAACAGCTTAAACCCTGCTCCTAAGCTTTTACCTTTGCTACCTTTCCACCTGGTCTCCTGAACACACAGTGTGTCTACCTTCCTCCACTGCATCATGTCAGCCAGCTCTCTCCCTTTTCCTTGGGTGGAGGTGGCGCTGCTCCGTGGTGACACACGTTTGAAAGTGCTCTGACAATTTCTCTCGTTTTGTGCCTTGTGATGTTTTTATGTTTATTTATTTATACCAAAGTGAACAATCATGAACAAATAGGTGGTTTGCTGTATGTTTTTGACAATTTTCATCTTGAATGTGCTCGTTGAACATGGCTTGGCCATTCACTACAGCCAGGGTGAGAGAGGTGACAGACGCCATGATGTAAGACGTCTACTCCAGTATGACCGGGACAAGTTATTTTCTCTCAGGGACAGAGCTGACGCTAGCACGTTGTTTATGGATTTACCCTCGGAATGTGTGTTCAGTGATTCTCAGGATGGATCTGGTAATTCAGGGAGGAAACACAGAAAACGAGGTAAGAGAGGAGGGGTGCGACGGCGAGTACGCGCGCGGAAATCCAGACCCCCACTACCTACATTGATGTTGTCCAACGTACGATCGCTAAGAAATAAACTTTCTGAACTTGATGCTTGTATGCGGTACCTGTATGAGTTTAGAGACAGTTGTTTGATATGCTTGACAGAAACATGGCTCAACAGTTCCGTTGATGACAGTACCCTTACGCTACCCGGGTTCGGCTCCCCTATACGCTTAGACAGGAGGGTGGAGGATACAGGCAAGACCATAGGAGGTGGGGTGTGTATCTATGTGAATGAACGATGGTGTAAGAACTATACAGTGAGAGACAAGATATGTACATCCGACATAGAGTTGCTATCGATATCCCTGAGACCATCATATCTGCCTAGAGAGTTCGGGCAATTATTTGTTGTTCTTGTGTACATTCCCCCCAGTGCCAACAACAACCAAGCTGCATCTGTAATACACGATCAAGTTCAGAAACTAGATTCAATCTCCCCAGAAGCCCCCAAGTTCATGCTAGGCGATTTTAACGGTGCTACGCTCAAGTCTGTCTTACCTAATTATGAGCAGTATGTGAAGTGTGCAACACGAAAACAGAGAACAATCGACCTATGTTACGGTAACATCAAACACGCCTATAAAGCCATCGCCAAGCCGCCCATCGGCGCCTCTGACCACAACTCTATCTTCATGCTGCCTTCCTACAAGCAGAAACTGAAGACGCAGAAGGTGCAGACAAAGTGTGTCAGATCCTGGGACCCTGAGTCAGTAGAGCGGCTGCAAGGTTGTTTCGACTGCACCGACTGGGACATGTTTTTGATAACTGTGACGACCCTTCCACAGTAGCTGACACCATCACCAGCTATATCAAGTTTTGTGTGGACAGTGTTATCCCCCAGAGAGAGATTAAACTGTACCCTAATAACAAGCCCTGGGTAACGAAAGAACTCAAAGTGCTCTTAAACGAGAAGAAAAGGTTGTTCTGTGCTAAGGATACTGTTCAGTTGAAATCTATTCAGAGAGATATTAACATGCAGATAAAGAAGTGCAAGGAGGACTATAAAGACAAAGTCGAGTCCCAGTTCCGCTCGAACAACACCAGACAAGCGTGGCAGGGTGTCAAGAACATGATTGGCTGTCCTCGTAAGCAATCATCAATCAGCACAGGAGACGACAACAGTTACTCGGAGGACCTCAACAAGTTCTACGCCAGATTCGACACCTACGATTTCAGTGATGAACGCAGCATCATCCACGACAAGATCAACGCCCTGAACGACGACAACATCACCATTACACCGGAGGCCGTCAAACACCAGTTCCCCAGACTCAATATAAGGAAAGCTTCAGGACCCGATTCTCTTGATGGAATAATTCTCAAACAGTGCTGTGAACAGTTGTGTAATGTGTTTTCGAAATTATACCAACTCTCCATCGACAGCCATGTGATACCCTCAGTTTGGAAAACATCAAAGATTGTCCCAGTCCCAAAGAAGGCTAACTCCACTCAGATGAACGATTTTAGACCTGTGGCCCTTTCATCCATTGCAATGAAGTGTTTCGAACGTATTGTGCTAAATTTCTTATTGTGTGATGTTCAACACTTGATGGATCCATATCAGTTTGCATACAGGGCAAGGAGAGGTGTTGAGGATGCCAAACTTGTTATTTTAAACAGTATATACAAGCACTTAGATCTTATGTTAGAATTCTCTTTGTTGATTTTTCATCTGCTTTTAATACCATTCAGCCTCACATTTTATTGTCTAAGCTTTCAAACATGGGTGTAATCAGCAAGGTTTTATTGTGGATTGAGAGTTTTTTAACCGAAAGACCCCAATTTGTTATTGTTAATTCATCTTGTTCATCTTTGTTGTTCACCAACACTGGAGCCCCCCAAGGTGTGTTATATCACCGGTCTTATTCACATTGTATACCAATGATTGTGTAAGCCAAGCGTTAAATTGTCTGACGGTTAAGTTTGCTGACGCCGCCGCTTTGGTCGGACTTATACAAGACAATGAACTGTGCTATAGATCCGAAATTGACAGATTTGTGACCTGGTGCGAGGACAATTATTTAAAGTTAAACGTTTCAAAGACAAAGGAAATGGTGATTAATTTTCGCAGCAAACAAGTCGTATCTGGACCTGTGATTATCAAGGACGAGTGTGTGGATATTGTTGAGGAATACAAGTACCTCGGGACAATTATCGATAACAAATTGAACTGGAACTCTAACACCGATGCAGTTTTCAAAAAATGTCAACAGAGACTACACTTCCTTCGAAAATTACGGTCCTTTAATGTTAGTGCCAGTGTTATGTCGTTATTTTACCATTGTTTTGTTGAAAGTGTTCTAACCTTTTCTTTTCAATGTTGGTACGGTGCTTTATCTTTAAATAACAAATCACGTTTAGATAAACTTGTTTTAATTGCTGCCAAAGTAGCGGGAGTCACTTTTTACGATTTGTCTTATCTCTATGAAAAACGTGTTTTAAAGTTAGCTTTGAAGATTTTATGTGATCCTGACCATGTCTTATACAAAGAGTATGTTTTGCTGCCTTCTGGACGAAGATATTTGTTGCCACGTTTTAAAACCAATAGAGCTTTTAAAACCTTTGTTCCATTCAGCATCCGTCTTTTAAATGATTGTTGAGCTTGTTCATGTTGTCTACCATGTGTCATGTATCATGTGTATGTCTTGTTTTTAAATGTGTAATGTTACCACTTTCAAATGTACAAAGAATTCCCGTACGGGTAATAAAGTTTTGTCATTGTCATTGTCATTGTCATTGTATAGTTCCAACATTCAAAGTCCCTACTCTCAGTCCTAGACTCGTGCTTTTCCTCTTATCTCTCTGCCTACAGACTCTCCTTCTTTGACGTCTTCGACCAACAGTAGTCCAATTTCCATCAGCACCCTGTTGGTTGACAGCACTGATGGCGGTCGTTGTTAACCTGGGCCTCGACCGATCCGGTATGAGTTTAGACTTTCTGGTTTGCATTTTGTATTCTGGCAAAAGTCTTACGCCGGATGCCCTGCCTGTCGCAACCCTCTGCATTTCTCCGGGCTTGGGACCGGCATAAGGGGGAGAGAAACTTACGTTTTAGTTATGATCCAAACAGTTGAACGAAAGGTGAAAAAACATAAGTTGTTACTGTTTGTTCCAGTGACATATGACCGTTCATACTGTACTATACAGTACATCCATAAATACTATTACCGTATCTCATAAAACACCCCTAAATCAATCATTATAAATATAACATTCTAAAATTATATCAACATTAATTTCAAATAAATAAAATTCAAGCAAAATATTTTCAAATAAATAAATTTTAATCAAATTCACTTATAAGAACTGATTCTGATTACCACTATTACTGGTAGTCTTACGCTTCTGACCAACCATATTTGCTTAAGGTTATAAATACGCAAAACAGTGTAAACATAAAGATCCCAGAGACGATGTCTTGACACAAGGGTAACACGCGATGAACTAGGAAGAAGCAGGGCACTTTCAATCATTTGTAAACAATGAACGACGCTGTGCCATGTAAACAATGGACGCAGCGTCCTGTGTAAGAGGCGTACCACGTCTACGTACTACGTAAGAACGTCTCGTACCACGGAGAGCACACTAAACTCAAAATGACTTACAAAAAATAGTTTTTTTACAAAAAGCATAAAATCGAAAAAACGTATAGGGGAATAAACGTAAAGCGATATATATTGAATCGCCACCTGATCGTTGTGGAGGGGTTTGCGTGACCTAATGATCCTAGGAGCTATGTTGTCGTGGGCAAATGCTCCTGGTAGGGTCACCCAAGGCAAACAGGTCCGGGGTGAAGGTCCAGACAAAGTGCGATTCAAAACAAACTCCTATTACACATGAGACAACACAGGAATCAGTCTCCCTTGCCCGGATGCGGGTCACCGGGGTTCCCTCCTGGAGCCAGGCCCAGGGGAGGGGCTCGAAGGCGAGCGCCTGGTGGTCGGGCTTATGCCCATGGAGCCTGGCCGGGCCCAGCCCGAAAAGGAGACATGGGTCCGCCCTCGCATGGACCCACCACCCGTGGGAGGAGTTTTAGGGGTCGGGTGCAGTGTGAGTTGAGTGGCAGCCAAAGGCATGGGTTTTGTCGGACCGATCCTCGGCTACTTACTCTGACCCTCGGGACATGGAATGTCACCTCTCTTGCGGGAAAGGAGCCTGATTTGTTACGTGAGGTGGAGAGATACTGACTAGATATAGTCGGGCTCACCTCAACGCATAGCTTGGGCTCTGGAACCATCCGTCTCGAAAGAGGCTGGACCTTCTTCTATTCTGGAGTTACTCATGGGGAGAGGCGGCGAGCCGGTGTGGGTATTCTTGTTGCCCCCCGTCTCGGTGCCCAAATGTTGGGGTTCTCCCCGGTTGACGAAAGGGTAGCTTCCCTCCGTCTTCGGGTGGGGGGACGGGTCCTGACTGTTATTTGTGCTTATGCACCAATTGACAGTTCAGAGTACCCACCCTTATTGGAGTCTTTGGGGGGGGAGTGTTGGAGAACGCTCCCTCGGGAGACTCGCTCGTTGTCTTGGGAGACTTCAACGCCCATGTGGGCAACGATAGTGTGACCTGGAAGGGTGTGATCGGTAGGTACGGCCTCTCCAGTCTGAATCCAAATGGTGTTTCGTTGTTGGACTTCTGTGCTCGTCATAGTTTGTCTTTTCGAACATAAGGGTGTCCATAAGTGCACTTGGCACCAGGACACCCTAGGTCGCAGTTCAATGATTGACTTTGTAGTCGTGTCATCGGACATGCGACCATATGTTCTGGACACTCGGGTGAAGAGAGGAGCTGAGCTGTCTACCGATCACTACCTGGTGGTGAGTTGGCTTCGGTGGTGTGGGAGGTTGCCTTCCAGACCTGGCAGGCCCAAGCGTGTAATCAGGGTCTGCTGGGAACGTTTGGCGGAGCCCCCTGTCCAAGAGGCCTTTAACTCCCACCTCCGGCAGAGCTACAACCACGTTCCGGAGGAGGCGGGGGACATGGAATCCGAATGGGAAATGTTTCGTGCCTCCATTGCTGAGGCGGCAGCCCATAGCTGTGGCCGTAAGGTCGTCGGTGCTTGTCGTGGCGGTAATCCCCGAACCCGGTGGTGGACACCTGCGGTGAAGGGGGCCGTCCAGCTGAAGAAGGAGGCCTATCAGGTTTTGTTAGCCTGTGGGACACCTGAGGCAGCAAACGGGTACCGGCAGGCCAAACGTGCTGCAGCCGAGGCTGTCGCAGATGCAAAATCTCGGGCGTGGGAGGAGTTCGGTGAGGGCCTGGAGAGTGATTATCGGTTGGCCTCAAAAAGGTTCTGGGCCACCATCCGACGCCTCAGGAGGGGGAAGCAGTTCTTCACAAACACTGTTTACAGTGGAGGTGGGGAGCTGCTTACCTTGACTGGGGATGTTGTTGAGAGGTGGAGGGAATACTTTGAGGACCTTCTCAATCCCACCAACATGCCCTCCGTGGAAGAGGAAGACCCTGGGGGTTTGGGTGAGGGTCCGCCCATCACTGGAGTGGCGGTCACTGAGGTTGTCAAAAAGCTCCTCGGTGGTCGAGCTCCAGGGTTGGACGAGATCCGCCCGGAATATCTCAGGGCTCTGGATGTTGTAGGACTGTCTTGGTTGACACGTCTCTGCAACATCGCGTGGTCATCGGGGGCTGTACCTCTGGATTGGCAAACTGGGGTGGTGGTCCCAATTTTTCAGAAGGGGGACCGGAGGGTGTGTTCCAATTATCGGGGAATTACACTCCTCAGCCTACCTGGGAAAGTCTATGCAGGGGTACTATAGAGGAGGATCCAACCGATAGTCGAACCTCGGATTCAGGAGGAACAATGTGGTTTTCGTCCTGGCCGCAGCACTCTTGACCAACTCTATACGCTCCACAGGATTCTGGAGGGGGCATGGGAGTTTGCCCAATCTGTCCACATGTGCTTTGTGGATTTGGAGAAGGCTTTCGACCGTGTCCCTCGAAAGATCTTGTGGGGTGTGCTCCGAGAATACGGCGTTCCGGATCCGTTGCTACGAGCTATTCGGTCGCTGTATCACCGGAGCCAGAGTTTGATCCGTATTGGTAACAGCAGGTCGGATTCGTTTCCAGTGGGAGTTGGAGTCCGCCAAGGCTGTCCTTTGTCACCGATTCTGTTCATAATTTTTATGGACAGAATTTCTAGGGGCAGTTGAGGCGATGAGGGGTTCTGGTTTGGTGGCCATCGGATATCGTCTCTGCTTTTTGCGGATGATGTTGTCCTTTTGGCTTCATCAAGTCGGGCCCTCCAGCTCTCATTGGAACGATTTGCAGCTGAGTGCGAAGCAGCCGGGATGAAGATCAGTACCTTCAAGTCCGAGGCCATGGTTCTCAGTCGGACAATGGTGGAATGCACCCTCCGGGTCGGGAATGAGGTCCTGCCCAAAGTGGAGGAGTTTAAGTATCTTGGGGTCTTGTTCATGAGTGAGGGAAGGATGGAGCAAGAGATCGACAGACGGATCGCTGCAGCCTCTGCTGTTAAGCGATGCCTGTACCCGTCCGTCGTGGTGAAAAAGGAGCTGAGCCGCAAGGCGAAGCTCTCAATTTACCAGTCGATCTATGTTCCAACCCTCACCTATGGTCACGAGCTTTGGGTAATTTATTTTACAGTTTATTTTTCTTTTTTTTCTCTTTTCTATTGTATATAGGCGTGTTTCTTTATCTTTTTTCAAATTTTCTTTTTCTTTCTTCAATCCTGCATCTGGAAAACATACTTTCATGATGCTTTTGTTCTTCTGTGCACTTTTATTTTCACTTTTTGGATCGGCGTCAGGAAACTCATTCACCGACGGCTCTGAGCAACGCAGGTCTTACACACGTGAGACCCTCCTCGGCCTCGCGCGCCCCGCCCTCCTTCACGCGAAAAGCCCGTTGTACCTGTGGAAATACGGAGGAAAAGGAGAGGCTGCAGAGGGGGACGAAGACGCGGAGGACATGTGTTCCCTCTGTCATCATGGGAAATGTCCAGCGATCGCCAACAAGACGGAGGAGCTGGCGGCGCTGACCCGGCAGCAGAGGCAGTACCGGGACTGCAGCCTCATGTGTTTCTCGGAGACGTGGCTGAATGAACTCACACCGACTCTGTGGTTTCTCTTAACGGATTTACACTAGCGCGTGCAGATCGGAGTGTAACGGAGAGCGGTAAGAAGAAAGGAGGGGCGTGGCGGTCTATGTGAATGAACGATGGTGCCACCCGGCAAACGTGCACGTGAAGGAGCAGCTGTGCACGCGGGACCTAGAGCTGCTCGCATTAAGCGCCGCGCCATATTATCTACCGAGGAGTTTTCACACGTGATTGTGTTTTATGCGTGTACATTCCGCCTCGGCTGATGCGGCGTCGCGTGTGAGCGCTTCACACAGCGCCATTAATCAGACACAGACTCGTCACCCCGCGCCATGATTCTGATCAGCGGGGACTTTAACCACGCCCTCTCTCCGCCTCTCTTCCGACGCTCACGCAATACGTGAAGTGCGCCACAAGAGACAATAAAACACTGGACTTACTGTATGCAAATGTGAAGGACGCTACAGCTCCTCCCCTCCCCACTGGGACGATCAGACCACAACCTGGTCTACCTGCTCCCCAATACACACCCAGGGTGCGAAAGGAACCTGCACAGAAGAGGTCTGTGAAAGTGTGGACCGAGGAGACCAACGAGAGGCTTAGGACTGTTTCCAGACCACAGACTGGAGCATGCTCTGTGACTCCTTTGGTGATGACATCGACGGCCTCACACACTGTATCACCGACTACATGAACTTCTGCGTGGACATCACTGTGCCAACACGGAGGGTACGGTGCTTCTCCAACAACCACCCATGGGTCACCCCTGAGCTCAAAGTCCTCCTGAACCAGAAAAAGAGGGCTTTCATCTCGGGGAACAGAGAGGAGCAGAAGAAGGTCCAGCGTGAGCTCCAGTGGAGGATCAGGAGGGCAAAGAAGGACTATGGGAAGAAGATGGAGGAGAAGCTGGCTCAGAACAACGTGCTGGACGTCTGGAGAGGACTAAAGACCATGTCTGGATTTGGGCAGAGTGTCAGAGGGACAGCTGATGGTGACCAGCGCTGGGCGGATGAACTAAACTGCTACTTCAACAGGTTTGATTCTCCCCTCCCCTCTGCACCCCTCCCCGTTCCTCCCCTCTTCACACGTCTCCAGACCAGCTGACACCTCCCCTCCCCAGGCCAACTTCACTTGACTGCTACAGCCCGACAGACACATCCCCTCCCTCTGCAGCCCACCCCAGCCCCCCCTCTCCCTCACATCAGACCAGGTGAGGAGACAGCTGAGGCGACTAAATCAGAGGAAATCTGAAGGACCTGATGGCATCAGTCCCAGGTTGCTGAGGACCTGCGCAGACCAGCTCTGTGTGGTACTATGCTACCTGTACAACCTGAGCCTCAGCCTGGAGAAGGTTCCAGTCCTCTGGAAGACCTCCTGTGTGGTTCCGGTTCCCAAAACAGCACAAGCGAAGGAACCAGCCCACTACAGACCTGTCGCCCTGACCTCCCACCTCATTAAGATCATGGAAAGGCTCCTCCTTGAACACCTCCGCTCTATGGTGAGCCCCACCCTAGACCCGCTGCAGTTTGCCTACAGGCCCAACATCGGAGTAGAAGACGCCGTCATCTACCTTCTGCAGCGGGCACTCACCCACCTGGAGATCGCCGGCAGCGCTGTGAGGGTCATGTTCTTTGACTTCTCCAGCGCCTTCAACACCATCAGGCCAGCGCGCCTGCGGGGAAGCTGGAGGACGTGGGAGTGGACGGGCATCTTGCTGCCTGGATTATTGACTACCTTACTAACCGTCCACAGTACGTGCGGCTGCGCGCTGTAAGTCAAAGGTGGTAGTCTGTAGCACGGGGCACCGCAGGGCACCGTCCTCTCACCCTTCCTTTTAACATCTATACCTCGGACTTCATATATAACACAAACAGCTGCCACCTCCAGAAGTTCTCGGACGACTCCGCCATCGTGGGCCGTGTGTCAGAGGGGAACGAGCTGGAGTACCGGTCGGTCATCGCCGACTTCGTGGACTGGTGTGAGCGCAACCACCTGTGCTTGAACACTAGGAAGACGAAGGAGATGGTGGTCGACTTCAGGAGAAGCACTCAAACACACACACACACATTTACTAGTGAACATCCAGGGACAGGACATTGAGACAGTGGACAGTTTCAAGTACCTGGGTGTTCACCTTAACAATAAACTGGACTGGTCCCACAACACCAACGCCCTGTACAAGAAGGGCCAGAGTCGCCTCCACCTTCTGAGGAGACTCAGGTCCTTCGGCATATGCAGCCCTCTGCTCAGGACATTTTATGACTCTGTGGTAGCCTCTGCAATCCTCTACGCTGCCATCTGCTGGGCCCCGGGCAGCACAGAGCGGGACAGAAAGAGACTGAACAAGCTGGTCAGGAGGGCCAGCTCTGTCCTCGGCTGCCCACTGGACTCTGTGGAGGAGGTGAGTGAGAGGAGGATGGTAGCAAAGCTCACATCCATCCTGTCCAACAGCTCTCACCCACTGCACCAGACTGTCGAGGAGCTAAGCAGCTCCTTCAGTGTACGACTGAGACATCCTCAGTGCAGGAAGGAGCGCTACCGCAGGTCGCTCATTCCCACCGCTATCAGACTGTACAACGCCACTTTGTAACTGTCTGTGAAAATACCGGTTATGTGCAATAAAAACCCCGTGCACTTTAATCAACCACATCTACCCCACTGACTGTGAACCATATCAACCCATCTACTCTGCACTCAGATACATTACACTTTAATATAGGCCAGTCTATAAAGTTGCTCCATTCTTTTCTTTTCTTTTATTGTTTAGTAATTTATACTATTTATGTATCTATTTATTTATTTACTTATATAATATATATGTACGTGTGTATGTTCGTACTTGTACCTATTTTTGCACCCCCTACTGATAGTACCTCAAGAGCCTGTAACAGTGAATTTCTCCATTGTGAGATTAATAAAGCTGTATCTTATCTTATCTTATCTTAATGACCAAAAGAACAAGATCACGGATACAAGCGGCTGAAATGAGCTTCCTTCGCCGAGTGGCGGGGTTCTCCTTTAGAGATAGGGTGAGAAGCTCCACTATCCGGGGAGAGCTCGGAGTAGATCCGCTGCTCCTCCGCATTGAGAGGGGCCAGTTGAGGTGGCTCAGGCATCTGGTCAGAATGCCCCCCAGACGCCTCCCTGGTGTGGTGTTTCGGGCATGTCCAACCGGGAAGAGACCCCGGGGTCAACCTAGAACACGCTGGAGGGACTATATCTCTCGGCTTGTCTGGGACCGCCTCGGTGTCCCCCCGGGAGAGTTGGAGGAAGTGGCTCAGGAGAGGGACGTCTGGACCTCTTTGCTTAGGTTGCTGCCCCGCGACCCAACCCTGGACTAAGCGGAAGAAGATGATGATGATGATGATATATATATAAAACAGATCAGGAGACTTGGTGGTGGAATGAGGAAGTGCAGAAGTGTGTACAAAGAAAGAGGTTCGCTAAAAAGAAGTGGGACACTGAGAGGACCAAAGAGAGTAAACAGGAGAACAGGTAGACACAGCGTAAGGCTAAGGTAGTGGTGTCAAAGGCCAAAAAAAGGGCGTATGATGATTTGTATGCTTGGTTGGAAAGTCAAGAGGGAGAAAATGATTTATACAGGTTGGCACAGCAGAGAAATAGATGCAGCAAGTTAGAGTGATTAAGGACAGAGAGGGAAATGTATTGACTGATGACAGAAGTGTGCTGGGAAGATGGAAAGAGTACCTTGAAGAGCTGATGAATGAGGAAAATGAGAGAGAAAAAAGAGTAGAAGAGGTGACTGTTGAGGAGCAGGAAGTAGCAAAGATTAATAAGGGTGAAGTGAGGAGGGCATTAAAGAGGATGAAGAGTGGAAAGGCAGTTGGTCCTGATGACATACTGGTGGAGGTATGGAAGTGTCTAGGAGAGGTAGCAGTAGATTTCCTGACAAGAACATTCAACAAGGTCTTAGAGAGTGAGAGGATGCCAGAGGAATGGAGGAGAAGTGTGCTGGTGCCCATTTTTAAGAACAAGGGAGATGTGCAGAGTTGTGGTAACTACAGAGGGATAAAGTTGATGAGCCATACGATGAAGTTATGGGAAAGAATAGTGGAAGCTAGACTAAGGGCAGGGATCAATATTTGTGAACAACAGTTTGGTTTCATGCCATGAAAGAGCACCACAGATGCAGTGTTTGCCTTGAGGATGTTAATAGAGAAGTACAGAGAAGGTCAGAAGGAGCTGCATTGTGCCTTTGTGGATCTGGAGAAGGCATATGACAGGGTGCCAAGAGAGGAACTGTCATATTGCATGAGAAAGTCTGGAGTGGCAGAGACGTATGTTAGAGTGGTGCAGGACATGTATGAGAGATGTAAGACAGTGGTGAGGTGTGCTGTCGGTGTGACAGAAGAGTTCAAGGTGGAGGTGGGACTGCATCAAGGGTCAGCTCTGAGCCCCTTCTTGTTTTCTATGGTGATGGACAGGCTGACAGACAAGGTTAGACAAGATTCCCCATGGACTATGATGTTTGCAGATGACATTGTGATCTGCAGTGAGAGCAGAGAACAAGTGCAGGAAAATCTAGAGAGGTGGAGGTATGCCCTGGAAAGGAGGGGAATGAAGGTTAGCCTTAGTAAGACAGAATACATGTGTATGAATGCCAAGGACCCAACAGGAACAGTGAGGTTACAGGGAGCAGGGATAAAGAAGGTGGGGGGTTTTAAGTACTTAGGCTCAACAATCCAAAGCAATGGAGAGAGTGGAAAAGAGGTGAAGAAGCGTGTGCAGGCAGGTTGGAATGGTTGGAGAAAAGTGTCCGGTGTGATGTGTGATAGGAAGGTATCGGCAAGAATCAAAGGAAAAGTGTACAAGACGGTGTTGAGGCCAGCAATGTTGTATGGTTTACAAACAGTGGCTTTGGGAAAAGACAATATGCAGAGCTGGAGGTAGCAGATATGAAAATGTTGAGGTTCTCTTTGGGAGTAACGAGGATAGATAGGATTAGGAATGAGCACATCAGAGGGACAGCACATGTAAGATGTTTTGGAGACAAAGTCAGAGAGGCCAGATTGGGATGGTTTGGACATGAACAGAGGAGGGACAGTGAGTATATTGGTAGTAGGATGCTGAGGTTGGAGCTACCAGGCAGAAGGTCTAGAGGAAGACCAAAGAGACGATTCATGGACGTGGTGAAAGAGGACATGAAGGCAGTTGGTGTAAGAGAAAAAGATGCAGAGGATAGGGTGAGATGGAGGAAGATGATTCGCTGCGGCGACCCCTGAAGGGAAAAGCCGAAAGGAAAAGAAGAATATATATATATATATATATATATATATATATATACACAAAAGGACAGGACAAAGGCTTTCTATTGAAACTCCATTTATCACTACAGATCTGTTTCGAGGGGTGGTGAAACCATCCCCTCTCTTCAGGTGATTACAGAAGAATGATTACAAAGTGCTGAGTATTGAGCACTAGTATTGAGCACTCTCCTACGGAAGGATCTACTCAGAAAATCCTCTATATATATATATATATATATATATATATATATATATATATATATATATATATATATATATATATATATATATATATATATATATATATATATAATCCCTTACTTTCTGTGATTAATTGGGACCGAGTACGCCACGCGACCATCAAAATCCGTGACGTAAGATCACCCCCACCTTCATCCCCACCTCCACCCCAACTGACGTATATGTATATAATATCAATAAAAACATTTTCATTGCTATAAATGCTTATAATAACAATCAAACATTAAAAAATAACATAAGATGTAAATAAAATATAAATACAGACACTCCCCAAATTACCAACATTCGTTTTGCAAACATCCTGAGACTGAGATTGTAAGTGAAAGTGAATGTGAAATAAAATTGAAGAACAAGTAGACATAGAAATGGAATAAAATGTATTGTAAGATATATCATAAATATAACTATAAAATATGATCGAACATTCCACTTCATACTAGGCTCCCGCAGAGGGACGTGGCTGACACGTGCTTCACACTGGAGGTCCAAAGAGAAGCAGAACAGATACATTTCTGAACTCCTGTCAAAAATTTCAAAGAAGAAACAAATTGACTCAAGTATTATAATGAACTGGATAAGAGTGAAACTCTCTTTAAATCTGATCAGATCAGCTGTGCTGTGCTTGAGAGGAACCAGGAGTTTAAACACGGGAGAGAGAGAGCGAGAGAGAGAGAGAGAGAGAGAGAGAGACTGTATACAGTACAAACTCGTATAGGTTACTTATACAAGGTTTAAACATAAGTTGCCCTCTAAAGAATGCCCTGTAACGGCTTACAAACAAATTCAACTTAGAACGGTAGTCCTGAACCTAACTCATTAGTGTGCTGGGGAGCGCCTGTACACACACATTCAGATGGTATTACATGAGACGACATATATACATATGCACGCGCACGCACGCACACAGATGCAACAATGTTTCCAGTTTTGATTTAAGATTTTGGGTTGTTTTTTGTATAGTGTTTTTTTTGTTTGTTTTTTTTTTTTTTGCATAATTAGCCTTGTTTTTGTGACATTTCCCATAACTTTTCCCTCTTCTTCTTCTTCTTCTTCTTTTACTTTCGGCTGCTCCCTTCAGGGGTTGCCACAGCAAATCATCCGCCTCCACCTCACCCTGTCCTCCGCATCTTCTTTTCTGACTCCAACGACCTTCATGTCTTCCTTCACCACATCCATAAATCTCTTCTTCGGTCTTCCTCGAGGCCTTCTGCCTGGTAGTTCCAACCTCAGCATCCTACTGCCAATATACTCACTATCCCTCCTCTGTACATGTCCAAACCATCTCAATCTAGCCTCTCTGACTTTGTCTCCAAAACATCTTACGTGGCCTGTCCCTCTGATATACTCATTTCTGATCCTATCCATCCTCGTTACTCCCAGGGAGAACCTCAACATTTTCATAATTTTCCCTCTATTCTTTTTTTATTCTATAAATATTTATTTATTTTTAAAAATCACCATGCACTAAAGTCGCATTAATTGAAGCGTGAAGTAGTGAACGGTCAATATATATATTTATATATGCATTTGGCCCTCTACTTACGAAAACATCTGAATACGAAAAATCCGGGTTACAAAAAAGATTTTTCTAAATTTTCGCCCTCTGTATACGAAACAACCTCTTCTTACGAAACGCGCCAAACACTCCATTCAAAATTAAAACGCGTCATTCAAAAATTAAAACAATGCGCGAGTTGCTCTCTCATTGGCTGTCTCCCAACATCCGGCCCCGCTGGCCTCCCATTGGCCTCCCATTAGCCAGGAGGGAGCTGAATCTCCACAGTGTCATGGTCTGTGCTGGCTGGAGACACTAACCTTTCCTTAGTTCATTGCAGGTGCGGGCGAGGGACGTGGCGGTCGCCGGTAGAGGAGTTTCGGAGCGGAGCGCACCTGGTCCTAATCGGCAATCAGCAGCAGCCAGCTATAAATGGGAGCGGCATGCTTCCCTCCGTTGTCAGAAGATTGATTTCAGTGACTCTGTTCCTCGGCGTTCTCTCTGATCCCTGGCCCGCGCTTCGTGCACGACCAGTTCCCGCCATTCTGCGTTTTCTAGTGATTTCCAGTTCTGAACGTTTAATAAATCGTTGAACCTTCCTTCGGTCTCCTGCATCCTTGGGTCCTACGCAAACACTCCCACCATGACAGAATCTTCTGACCTGAACATGGACCCAGCGGAGACCGCTCAGCTCCGACAAGCCTTGTCCGACCAGGGAGCCCTGTTGGGATGACACGACTCCACCCTGCACCAAATGGTGGATACCCTCCAGCACATCACCACCAGCTTGATGCACCTTGGCAGAAGGATGGATGCCATCGCCGCTCATCTCGCTGCCACGACCCCGCCCCCGCACCCTTCACCCTCCGTCCCGGCAGCAGCACCAGCATTACTCCACGCGCACCGAGAACCACTCATCCCCACACCAGCCAGGTATTCGGGCGTGGTCGGCTCCTGCGCACAGTTCCTCCACCAGTGCTCACTTGTTTTCAGCCAGCAGCCAATCACATACGCCACAGATCAAGCAAGAACCGCTTTCATCATGAGCTTACTTACGTAGCAAGCCTCGTCCTGGGTACTGGCAGTCACTACCCACACCCCGGAATTATGCTCCCAGGCCAAACGGTTCATGCAGGAAATGAAGAAGGTGTTTGATCATCCGGTGAAAGGTGAGGAGGCGAGCTCCCAGCTCCTCCGTAGCCAGGAAGGCGCACAGTCGGTGTCATAATACGCCATCCGATTCCGGATTCTCGCCATCGAGAGCAGCTGGAATGACCCCGCGCTTCGGGGGGGGCCTTCATGCAAGGGTTCGAAGAATGGCTGAAAGATGAGCTAGTGGCCCAAGACGAGATGACCATGCTGGAGGGATTAATCGCCTTGTCCACGAAATTGGACAACGACTGAGGGAGAGGGATAGATCCCGGAAGTGGATCCCACCTCGAACACACTCGCCACTTCCTCCTCTGAGGGATAATGATGACCCAGAGCCCTTGCAGGTTAACTGCACCCGACTGATGGCCGAAGAGAGGCAACGGCGGCTGGATGACGGCCTCTGCATCTACTGCGCCGGTAAGGGCCATTACCTTGCCCAGTGCTCTGCTCGGCAGAGCCCTCGGAACTTGATACCCCCAAGGAGGTGGTGGCCATAGATGGCCGATGCATCGCCTGCGTCACGCACAAGACCAGGCCAGTGAAGCTCACGTTATTCGGTAATCACCAAGAATACCTGGAACTATTTGTTCTCCCTGCCTCTCTCTCTCCCCTAGTGCTGGGATGGCCCTGGTTGCAGACCCACAATCCCCGCATAGACTGGCACATCCTCACCATATGTGGCTGGAGCGACTACTGTCTGCAGCACTGCCTGATGGCGACCGTCCCCTCCCAAGCATCACGAACCCTGGTCGACCTGGAGGATCTGGACTTGGCCGGCATGCCTGAGGAATATCACGATCTGCAAGAAGTCTTCAGCAAGGACCGGGCTCGCTCCTTACCCCCGCATTGACCATATGACTGCGCCATCAACCTACTCCCAGGTGCCACGCTCCCTTCCCATCGACTCTACAACCTCTCTAAGCCAGAGAAAGACGCCATGGAGGTTTACATCAACGAGTCGCTGGCTGCAGGTGTCATTCGGCCCTCATCCTCCCCGGTTGTGGCCGGCTTCTTCTTTGTCGAGAAGAAGGACAAGACCCTGAGACCCTGCATCGACTACACAGGTTTGAACTAGATAACCATGAAAAATAAATACCCGCTCCCCCTAATCGATTCAGCCTTCACCCCTCTCCACGATGCCACTGTCTTTTCCAAGCTGGACCTGAGAAATGCCTACCACCTAGTCCGAATTCGGGAGAGGGACGAGTGGAAGATGGCCTTCAACACGCCCTTGGGGCACTTTGAGTACCTGGTCATGCCGTTTGGACTAACCAATGGTTAATAAAAATGTTTAATATTGTGTGGTTAGGTTAATATAAAAAATGGTTCATAAAAAATATTCTGAATAGTGAAGTAGTGTACCCATGCCTATTTGTCACACACGTAAAGGAGAGTTGTACTGTTGGTTCATGAGTTTCTTGAGTTTATTTGAGAGTGCTCATCTTATAATCTTATAAACATTGGTAATGATTATGAGTTTACATGACAAGACAACCAAGTGAAAAAATAAGGAATGAAGACAGTTTTTATCACCAATTTGAGCAGAGCTGTGGCGCACTTGCCCTGACAGATGCAGGACTGCGTACAGAGTCAGTCAGAAAGGAGGCAGGTGTTCTTTAACTCTCTTTTGAGAGTGCTCAGCTTATTTTTCGTTTTTTAAGTTGTTTAATTCAGTAAATGTTTAATAAATGTGGCGCGCTCCGCCGAATGTGAGCAAAACGTGGCTAAACTGGACCTCGGATCCCTCAAGGAAACAAGTTAATGTTGAGTCCGGACCTCCGATCTGTCAAGTGCTCCATCTCAAAAGCTCCGGCGTCCACTGCGCACTGCGTGTGGGCGGATCTCGCATTCGGCGGAGCGCCCCAGAAATGTGTGTTGTTTGTGTGTAAGTGTGTGTGTGTGTGTGTGTGTGTGTGTGTGTGTGTGTGTGTGTGTGTGTGTGCGTGAGAGAGAGAGAGAGAAAGAGAGCTAGAGAGAGACAGTGTGTGTGTGTGTGTGTGTGTGTGTGTGTGTGTGTGTGTGTGAGAGAGAGAGAGAGAGAGAGCAAGAGAGAGATATAGAGAGAGACAGTGTGTGTGTGTGTGTGTGTGTGTGTGTGTGCGTGCGTTTATAAAAAATGTTTAATAATGGTTTAATTAATAAATATGTTAATAAAATGTTTAAATTGTTTAATAAATAATTTTCTTTTACTTTGAACACATTTCATACATATTTCATATGAAATTGGGTACTTTTATAATTTTTAAAGGGTTTATGGGGGTAGTCTTGGGAGCCTTGGAACGAATCATGCGTTTTACATGTAAAATGCACCTCCACTTACGAAAACTCCAGGTTATGAAAAAGGCTCTGGAACGGATTAGTTTCGTAAATAGAGGGCCGACTGTATGTATGTATGTATATATATGTATATATATATATAAAAAACATAAAAGTGTGATGTAATGACGTAATGAAGTTTCAGCCTGACCCAGAATGCAGGAGGCAGTGTGAAAAGGCAGAGTGGATTTATTTTTCAAAGGGAAGCACTTAAGCAGAGCGCACACACTTTAAATATTGTACTGATGACAAAGAAAAACACAAACAACATTAAACACTGGAGCCAGGAGCCAGAGAGAACACAAGGAAGCAGGGACCTGATGTGAGACAATCTTCTGGTGCAGAGGTGAGTGTGCAGTTTGTGTTTATAGGGACTAGATGAGAGCAGTGAATTCAGGTGTGAACTACTGCAATCAGCCCGAGCAGCTCAGCCACGCCCCTCATCTGTAGCAGGGAGAAAACAGTTAGAGAACATATTGAAGCAGGGACGTGATGTGAGTTAATCCTCTGACACAGAGGTGAGTGTGTTTGTGTTTATTGGGAGTAGATGAGAGGACTTAATTTAGGTGTGAACTATTGCAATTAGCCCGAGCTGGTCAGCCATTCCCCTCAGCCGGAGCCGGGAGAGTTAGAGAACACAGTTGGCAAAATCAAAGTCCCCCCAAAACAAAGACCATAACAAAAGAACACAAAAGGACATGAAGTGTAATAAGTTGGATAAACAAAACAAAAGGATAAACATGCTACACCACAGTACATAAAATCTCACACAAAAACATTCTAAACATTAACTTAGGTACTGTACTGGAATAATAATTGGAAAAAAGACGTTAATACTACAGTGCTTTACAACAGTTCAAATAATTATTCCTCTTCAGGCACTTCAGAGGAAACTGTCGTTTCTTCAGGAGAAAGTCTTATTTCTTCAGAAGAGACACCCAATGTCATTGTCTTTTTCTAGTGCTTAGCCAGAGAAGCCGCACAGCATTTGAGTGGCATCATAGAGCTTAACTGGTAATTAAAACACACGAAAAAAAAAAAAAAGCTCATTGATAACTTGTACGTGACTGAGAAAAAAAGGGGCATATACATCATCTCAACCAATCAGCAGGATTGAGAACAGCTATTGGCTCAATTTGAATCACTTAACAGTTACTTGGCAATCCGTGAATATGCAGGGGCGCAAGTGCAAAACCGTAAATAGTCAAGTACTGTATAGGCATATAAATAATGATGTACAGTGGTCTGAAAAAGTATCTGAACCTTTTGGAATTTCTCACATTTCTGCATAAAATCACCATCAAATGTGATCTGATCTTTGTCAAAATCACACATATGAAAAAACAGTGTCTGCTTCAACTAAAACCACCCAAACATTTATAGGTTTCATATTTTAATGAGGATAGCATGCAAACAATGACAGAAGGGTGAGGAAGAAGTAACTGAACCATCACATTTAATATTTTGTGGCCCCCCTTTGGCAGCAATAACTTCCACCAGATGCTTCCTGTTGCTGAAGATCAGTCTGGCACATCAATCAGGACTAATCTTGGCCCATTCTTCTTTACAAAACTGTTGTAGTTCAGTCAGATTCCTGGGATGTCTGGCATGAATTGCTGTCTTGAGGTCATGCCACAGCATCTCAATGGGGTTCAAGTCTGAACTTTGACTTGGTCACTCCAGAATGTGTATTTTGTTCTTCTGAAACCATTCTGAAGTTGATTTACTTCTGTGTTTTGGATCATTGTCTTGTTGCAGCATCCATCCTCTTTTTAGCTTCAACTGTCTGACAGACGGCCTCAGGTTTTCCTGCAAAACATCCTGATAAACTTTTGAATTAATTTTTCCATTAATGATTGCAAGTTGTCCAGGCCCCGGAGCATCAAAACAGCCCCAAACCATGATGCACCCTGCACCATGCTTCACAGTGGGGATGAGGTGTTGATGTTGGTGGGCTGTTCCATTTTTCGTCCACGCATGACGTTGTGTGTTCCTCCCAAACAATTCAACTTTGGTTTCGTCAGTCCACGAAATATTTTGCCAAAACTTCTGTGGAGTGTCCAAGTGCCTTTTTGCGAACATTAAACAAGCAACAATGTTTTTTTAGACAGCAGTCGCTTCCTCCTTGGAGTCCTGCCATAAACACCATTCTTGGCCATTGTTTTACATATAGTTGATGTGTGCACAGAGACATTGGATCAGGCCAGTGATTTCTGTAAGTCTTTAGCAGACTCTCTAGGTTTCTTTTTACCTCTCTGAGTATTCTGCGCGGAACTCTTGGCGTCATCTTTGGTGACGGCCACTCATTGGGAGAGAAGCAACAGTGCCAAACTCTCTCCATTTGTAGACAACTTCTCTGACTGTCGATTGATGAACATCCAGACTTTTAGAGATGGTTTTATATCCTTTCCCAGCTAACAGCAGGGCAGTTTTAAGCCACTCATCAGTGATTGGGCACACACCTGATTTAAATTGTTTGGTAAAAATTGGTTTCAATTGCTCTTTAAGTCTCCTTAGGCAGAGGGTTCAGTTACTTATTCCTCCCCCTTCTGTCATTGTTTGCATGCTATCCTCATTAAAATATGAAAACCTATAAATGTTTGGGTGGTTTTAGTTAAAGCAGATACTATTTTTTCATCTGTGTGATTTTGACAAAGATCAGATCACATTTGATGGTGATTTTATGCAGAAATGTGAGAAATTCCAAAAGGTTCAGATACTTTTTCATACCACTGTATAGGTGTAAGCTGTGTGATCATTCAAGTGATGCAATAAGATCTTTCACTATGCATGACATTGCATAGAAATATACCAAATTTCAATTTTACGGGTGGTGTACCAGACTGCAAAAGAACTTTCAAGAATTTTTCAGTTTAAATCGCATATTCATAGAAATCACTGAGGATATCAGAAGACTGTTAAAGATAATACATTTCAAATTTCTGAAACAACTTTGGCTTGTCCAGTATCTTTATGTTCACTTAAATGCACACATTTAACAAATTTATTTGCACACTTCAAGCAGCACATTCACCACACAGTCGAAATTCAATTACCTTTTAAAATATGTGATAGAACATTAAATGCAGCCATGAGGCGGGGTGGGGGGGGCACGAACCAGTGTCTCTCCCCCCCAAGCCCGGAGAAATGCTGAGGGTTATGTCAGGAAGGGCATCCGATGTAAAACCAATGCCAAACTTTTATGATGCAAATCAGAAGATTTATGGATGTGGTGAAGGAAGACATGAAGGTCGTTGGAGTCAGAAAAGAAGATGCAGAGGATAGGATGAGATGGAGGCAGATGATTTGCTGTGGCGACCCCTGAAGGGAGCAGCCGAAAGTAAAAGAAGAAGAAGAAGAAGAAGAAGTGATAGAACATTCAAAGTTAAATCCTCATTTTCATCACATTTGTGAAGAAAACACAATAATTGGTCAATAGAATACCTTGTTGATTCTATTATGTGAAACATCTGCTGGTATTCTTCCAACATCATCCAACAGCATCCAGGATTTGATAAAAGGAACTCTGCCAAATTTGCAAGAAGCATTGGTAGAGGCGCTCCTTAATGCAGCCATGAGGTGGGGGGGCACTAACCAGTGTCTCTCCCCCTTATGGCGGTCCCAAGCCCGGATAAATGCAGAGGGTTGCGACAGGAAGGGCATCCGGCATAAAACTTCTGCCACATTTAAAAAATGCAAATGATCAATACAGAATTCATACCGGATCGGTCGAGGCCCGGGTTAACAACGACCGCCATCAGTGCTGTCAACCAACAGGGTGCTGATGGAAATTGGACTACTGTTGGTCGAAGACGTCGAAGAAGGAGAGGCGGGAGGCGTGTCCGTAGGTAGAGAGAGAAGAGGAAATGCGTGAGCCTAGGACTGAGATTAGGGACTTTGAATGTTGGAACTATGCAAGGAAAAGATAGAGAGCTGGCTGACATGATGCAGAGGAGGAAGGTGGACATACTGTGTGTTCAGGAGACCAGGTGGAAAGGTAGAAAGGCTAGAAGCTTAGGAGCAGGGTTTAAACTGTTTTATCATGGTGTGGATGGGAAGAGAAATGGAGTAGGAGTCATCTTGAAGGAGTGGTTTGTGAGGAATGTTCTAGACATGAAAAGAGTGTCAGACAGAGTGATGAGTCTCAAGTTAGAAATTGAAGGCATGATGGTCAATGTTGTTAGTGCTTAAGATACAGATACAGATAAGATAAGATAAGATACAGCTTTATTAATCTCACAATGGAGAAATTCACTGTTACAGGCTCTTGAGGTACTATCAGTAGGGTGTGCAAAAATAGATACAAGTACAAACATACACACGTACATATATATTATATAAGTAAATAAATAAATAGATACATAAATAGTATAAATTAATAAACAATAAAAGAAAAGAAGAGAATGGAGCAACTTTATAGACTGGC
Source organism: Plotosus lineatus (assembly GCA_024760905.1). NCBI lineage: Eukaryota > Metazoa > Chordata > Actinopteri > Siluriformes > Plotosidae > Plotosus > Plotosus lineatus. The sequence goes on from CM045731.1 coordinate 438,059, forward strand.
CTATATTAAAGTGTAATGTATCTGAGGGCAGAGTAGATGGGTTGATATGGTTCACAGTCAGTGGGGTAGATGTGGTTGATTAAAGTGCACGGAGTTTTATTGCACATAACCGGTATTTTCACAGACAGTTACAAAGTGGCGTTGTACAGTCTGACAGCGGTGGGAATGAACGATCTGCGATAGCGCTCCTTCCTGCACTGAGGATGTCTCAGTCGTCCACTGAAGGAGCTGCTCAGCTCCTCTACAATCTGGTGCAGTGGGTGAGAGCTGTTGAACAGGATGGATGTGATCTTATGCCCCACAGGCAGGATGTAAGCTAGAAGAGAAGGAGAGATTCTGGCGTGATTTAGATGAAGTGATGCAGAGTACCCCCAGAGGTGAAAGAGTGGTCATTGGAGCAGACTTCAATGGACATGTTGGTGCAGGCAACAGAGGGGACGAGGAAGTGATGGGCAGGTTTGGTATCCAGGACAGGAACACAGAAGGACAGATGTTGATCGATTTTGCAAAAAGGATGGAAATGGCTGTGGTGAATACTTTCTTCAAGAAGAAACAAAAGCATAGGGTGACTTATGAAAGCGGAGGTAAGAGCACACAGGTAGACTACATCTTGTGTAGGCGATGTAATTTGAAGGAAGTCAGTGACTGCAAAGTCATAGTGGGTGAAAGTGTTGCCAAACAGCATAGGATGGTGGTGTGCAGGATGACACTGATGGTGAGAAAGGTGAAAAAGGCAAAGGCAGAGCAGAAGACAAAGTGGTGGAAGCTGAAAAAGGAAGAGTGTCGTGTTGTCTTCAAGGAGGAGTTGAAACAGGCTTTGGCTAGTCAGGAAGTGCTTCCAGAGGACTGGACAACCACAGCCAATGTGATCAGGGAGATCGGTAGGAGAGTACTTGGTGTGTCCTCTGGAAGGAAAGTAGATAAGGAAACTTGGTGGTGGGATGAGGAAGTGCAGGAGTGTGTACAAAAGAAGAGGTTAGCCAAGAAGAAGTGGGACATTGAGTGGACCAAAGAGAGTAAACAGGAGTACAGGGATACACAGCGTAAGGCGAAGGTAGCAGTGTCAAAGGCCAAACAGAGGGTGTATGATGACTTCTATGATTGGTTGAACAGTAAGGAGGGAGAAAATGATCTATACAGGTTAGCACAGCAGAGAAATAAAGATGGGAAAGACGTGCAGTAAGTTAGAGTGATAAAGGACAGAGAGGGAAATGTATTGACTGATGACAGAAGTGTGGTGGGAAGATGGAAAGAGTACTTTGAAGAGCTGATGAATGAGGAAAATGAGAGAGAAAAAAGAGTAGAAGGGGTGACCATTGAGGAGCAGGAAGTAGCAAAGATTAGTAAGGGAGAAGTGAGGAGGGCATTGAAGAGGATGAAGAGTGGAAAGGCAGTTGGTCCTGATGACATACCAGTTGAGGTATGGAAGTGTCTAGGGGAGGTAGCAGTAGATTTTCTGATAAGAATATTCAACAAGGTCTTAGAAAGTGAGCAGATGCCAGAGGAATGGAGGAGAAGTGTGCTTGTGACCATTTTTAAGAACAAGGGAGCTGTACAGAGTTGTGGCAACTACAGAGGGATAAAGTTGATGAGCCATACAATGAAGCTATGGGAAAGAATAGTGGAAGCAAGACTAAGGGCAGAGGTCAGCATTTGTGAACAACAGTTTGGTTTCATGCCAAGAAAGAGCACCACAGATGCAGTGTTTGCTTTGAGGATGTTAATCGAGAAGTACAGAGAAGGTCAGAAGGAGCTGCATTGTGCCTTTGTGGATCTGGAGAAAGCATATGACAGGGTGCCGAGAGAAGAACTGTGGTATTGTATGAGGAAGTCTGGAGTGACAGAGAAGTATGTTAGAGTGGTGCAGGACATGTATGAGAGATGTAAGACAGTGGTGAGGTGTGCTGTCGGTGTGACAGAAGAGTTCAAGGTGGAGGTGGGACTGCATCAAGGGTCAGCTCTCAGCCCCTTCTTGTTTGCTATGGTGATGGACAGGCTAACAGACGAGGTTAGACAAGAATCTCCATGGACTATAATGTTTGCAGATGACATCGTGATCTGTAGTGAGAGCAGAGACCAAGTGGAGGAAAATCTAGTGAGGTGGAGGTATGCCCTGGAAAGGAGGGGATTGAAGGTTAGTCTTAGTAAGACAGAATACATGTGTGTGAACGACAAGGACCCAAGAGGAACTTTGAGGTTACAGGGGGCAGAGATAAAGAAGGTGGAGGATTTTAAGTACTTAGGCTCAACAATCCAGAGCAATGGAGAATGTGGAAAAGAGGTGAAGTAGCGCGTGCAGGCAGGTTGGAATGGATGGAGAAAAGTGTCCGGTGTGATGTGCGATAGGAGAGTATCGGCAAGAATGAAGGGAAAAGTGTACAAGACGGTGTTGAGGCCAGCAATGTTGTATGGTTTAGAGACAGTGGCCCGGGGGAAAAGACAGGAGTCAGAGTTGGAGGTAGCAGAGATGAAAATGATGAGGTTCTCTTTGGGAGTAACGAGGATGGATAGGATCAGAAATGAGTACATCAGAGGGACAGCACATGTTAGATGTTTTGGAGACAAAGTCAGAGAGGCTAGATTGAGATGGTTTGGACATGTACAGAGGAGGGATAGTGAGTATATTGGTCGTAGGATGCTGAGGTTGGAACTACCAGGCAAAAGGTCCAGAGGAAGACCAAAGAGAAGATTTATGGATGCGGTGAAGGCGGACATGAAGGTCGTTGGAGTAAGAGTAGAAGATGCAGAGGATAGGGAGAGATGGAGGCAGATCATTTGCTGTGGTGACCCCTGAAGGGAACAGCCGAAAGGAAAAGAAGAAGAAGAATGGTAGAGGCGCTCCTTAAGAAGTTACAAGAGACAGGTGTACAAGAGAAAGAAGATCTTGAGTATGTAGAAGAGGCTGTAGAAGACTTGTGGAAGCTACTGACACCCATTCAGTGTCACAAGCTTTTGCAGGTGTGCAAAGAACAAAGAACTTTTACATTTTTTTTAATTATCAGAAATACTATCAGAAAAACTGTGCATGTATGTAAATCAGGCAGAGTCATTGTAATATTGATATCTAGCATGCTAGTCTATCTATACATGCATCTAATATTAAATTGAATAACTTCATAAATATTAAATTATAATATGTGATCACAATATAACTATAAATGATAAAATATTGCTATGATTTTGTGATATACAAAATCACCAGAACATATGTTGTTCATTATATGTAGTAACGTATTATGGTAAAGTTCTTCGATTTGTGTAAAACTAGTGCACTTACTATTCATATATTAAGCATTTCAGATCAATCTACTAGTTTCTGTTCGTCCTTCGAGTTCGAAGATGACCATGACTTCATATCAGATCTGTGATCCTTTGCTGTTTGCCCGAAGATGGCTAATGAGGCCAATCAGAGCCCAAAATGCTTGCCCACAGGCTGGATATATGTGGGCGTTGCGATGGAAGTGGAGGCAGCTCAAGCTTTGCATACCACATGTTTCTACTGGATGATGTGAATGCCAGCTTGTTCCAGGAGTTCCGTGTCAGGGATTTTGTCCTGCCACTTGATGCAGAAGAGTCTGCGGAGGCAATTCAAGTGAAAGCAGTTTAACTGTTTGGCATGTCTGCTGTAGACAGTCCAGGTCTCACAGGCGTCGAGGAGGGTGGTAAGCACTACTGCTCGGTAGACTTTCAGCTTGGTTGTAAGGCTGAGTCCTCTCTGCGCCCACACATTCTCACAGAGTCTTGCAATGATAGAACTGGCCTTGGTAATCCTGTTGTTGCCTTCTGCGATGATGTTCACTGTTCTTGAGAGTGTGCTACCCAGATCGGTAAAGCTCTCAACAGCTTGGAGTTCCTGTCCCTTCACTGTGATGTGTAGTTTCTGGTAGGACTGTCCTGCCGCAGGCTTTAGTCTTTTTGGTGCTTATGGTGAGGCCAAAGTTGTCACAAGCTCTTGAGATGCCATCCCTGCTGACCATGTCGAAAGCTTTGGTCAGATTGACAAAAGTCACGAAGAGAACGCTGTGCAGCTCTTGGCATTTTTCCTGGAGTTGGCATGCAGCAAATATCATGACAATTGTTTTATGTTCAGCCCAAAAGCCACACCGTATTTCTGGGAGAAGAACCTGCTTGAGATGCTGGAGGAGATGGTTGAGCAGGACATGGGCCAGGATCTTCCTAGCTATGGACAGGAGAGAGATCTCTTGATGATTGTCGCAAGACTGGCAGTTGCCTTTCCTTTTGTAGATGTGGACCATGGTGGCATCTTTCAGCTGTTGTGGGACCTTCTCTTCACTCCACGTGGACTGGAAGAGCTCTGTTAGCTACTGCATCAAGGCTGGTCCTCCTGCTTTGTATACCTCCGCATTGATTACATCTGATGCTGGTGCTTTACCACAGGAAAGTTTCTTGACAGCTTTTCTGACTTCTTCTGTGGGGAGATTGTCGAGCTCCCTGTTGGTCTCCATTTGCAGTAGGTGAGTGATGTCCTCGTTGTTGATCGTGGCAGGGCAGTTTAGGACCTGGCTGAAGTGTTTAGCCCACCTTTCCAGAATCTGCTTCTTCTCAGTCAACAACTGCATCCTGTCTGCAGTGAGGAGGGGGAGGAACCAGTAGACTGAGGTCTATGCACAGTCTTCAAGGTGTCATAGAAATGCCTGGTGTCGTGACTGTCTGCATAGCCCTGTATTTCTTCAGCCTTCTTGCTGTACCTCGAGTCCTGCATTTCACGGAGTTTCTTTTGTACCTTGCTTTTTGCACCGGTGAAGGCGTCTTACTTCACTTGTGACCAGAGCTCATTCTGGTGTGTTCTAATTAGCTGATGTTTCTTTGACAGGAGTGACTGTATCTCCTCGTCGTTATCATCGAACCAATCTTGGTGTTTGCAAGTTCCTGGTCGGAGGTGTTTAACGGCTGTGAAGTATACCACATCTCTGAATGCTGCCCACAGTTTCTCTGTGCTGTCCGGATCATTCTGGGGTGTGTCTTGCAGCCTGCCATTGAGGTTCCTGGCGAATTCTTGTGCAGTGTTACTGTTCTTTAACTTGCAAATATTCAACCTCTTTGCAGGCTTCTGGCCTTGGTGTTGTCTTATGGGCCGATGCCAAGTTTACACATGGACAATATGAGTCGATGATCAGTCCAGCAATTGGCACCACACATGGCTCTTGTCACTCTCACATCTTGTACGTCCCTCTTCCTGGTGATGACATAGTCAATTAGATGCCAATGCCTGGAGCGTGGATGCATCCAAGATGGCTTGCTATGGGTGAAGAGGTTGAAAAGTGTATTGATGAGGAGGAGGTCATAGGTGGCACACAACTATAGGAGCAGGAGGCTGTTGTTTTTGCACTTGCCAGTGCCATGTCTTCCAATGATTCCTTCCCAGGTTTGGTTATCTGACCACACTCTGGCATTGAGTCTCGGAGAACGAAAAGCTCTCAGACTGTGGTACTGCTGCAATGAGGGCATTTCGTTCTTAATAGAACTTGAAAGTATACCCACCACCATGCTCTGTGAGCCGGCCCTTGTCCGCAAGGCATGTTTCGCTGAGGGCTGCTATGTTAACTTTGTAGTGAGCTAGTTCTTTGGCGATTAGTGCGGTTCTTCATTCTGGTCTGTCTGCCTTGGTGTTATCCAGCAGATTTTACACGTTCCATGTGCCAAGGTTGAGTACCTTCACTTGATTTGTGTTCAACCGCTTTTTGGGATCCCACCAGCTTTGCTGATTGCTGGCCAGGGTAAAGTGAAGCAGGCTATGTTTAGGGCACCTTTTATAGACTCTTCCTCCATGGAGGTGAACGGAGTGAATCCTAAAGAGGGCTGCTTAGTCACCCAGGGGGCTGCTGTACTATACTCCTGCTTTGGTCCAGTGGAGAACCACCCTAAGGCCTGGGCCACCTGTGTATAGGTCCATGACTACAGCTTCCAGTGAATCCACACCTGCTGCTTTGTCAGTCACCCATCGCCACAGGACTTGGGGTTGTAGAATATGAGTGAAGTCATTACTTGTGCTTGACCTGGATTTAAGTGAGGGAGATTTGCACAGATCATCAGTCTCACTCTCTCACCCTGGTCTATCTGAGTTCAGTGGCACAACATAGTTGAGATGGCTGGAGATAGGTCAGGGTGCAGTGGATGGTCAGCAGTGTCCTATGTGTCTCACTGTGCACTAGTTGCGCTCCATGACTCTTTGGTGGATCCGCTTTCTTGTGAGTCGGAATAATTTGGCAGTTTCTTAAGCACAATCAGCTGGATTCAGTCTTTGCATGAGTAGGTAGACAGGTCCTACTCTTACCAACTGTCTTGTGGCATGCACACATGACAGTGGAGACTTGTGGTGGCTGGGACACCTAACCTCATCACAAGTCCAAAGGACCTGCCCACTGCCCTTTAGGCTTGATAGTTCAACTTCACCAAACCCAAGAAGATTAACACTACGTATACAAGGATTTGTTATAATAAATCATCTGTGTTCCTATCCACTACAAACATGATTGGGGATCTTCTTCTTCTTTTCCTTTCGGCTGTTCCCTTCAGGGGTCACCACAGGAAACCATCCGCCTCCATTTCACCCTGTCCTCTGCATCTTCTTCTCTTACTCCAATGACCTTCATGTCCTCCTTCACCACATCCATAAATCTCTTCTTTGGTCTTCCTCGAGGCCTTCTGCCTGGTAGTTCCAACCTCAGCATCCTACTGCCAATATACTCACTATCTCTCCTCTGTACATGTCCAAACCATCTCAATCTAGCCTCTCTGACTTTGTCTCCAAAACATCTTACATGGGCTGTCTCTCTGATGTACTCATTTCTAATCCTATCCATCCTTGTTAGTCCCAGGGAGAACCTCAACATTTTCATCTCTGCTCGATCCAGCTCTGCCTCCTGCCTTTTCCTCAGAGCTACTGTTTCTAAGCCATACAACATCGCTGGCCTCACTACCGTCTTGTACACTTGTACTTAAAATCCTCTACCTTCCTTATCTCTGCTCCCTGTAACATCACTGTTCCTCCTGGGTCTTTCTCATTCACACACATGTATTCTGATTTTCTGAGGCGAACCTTCATTCCTCTCCTTTCCAGGGCATATCGCCACCGCTCTTGATTTTTCTGCACTTGTTCTCTGCTCTCACTACAGATCACAAGGTCATCTGCAAACATCATAGTCCATGGAGTCCATGCCTAACCTTGTCTGTCAGCCTGTCCATCACCATCACAAACAAGAAGGGGCTCAGAGCTGATCCTTGATGCAGTCCCGCCTCCACCTTGAATTCGTCAGTCACCCCGACAGCACACCTCACCACTGTCTTACATCTCTCACACATGTCCTGCACCACTCTAACATACTTCTCTGCCACTCTAGACTTCCTCATGCAATACCACAGTTCTTCTCTCGGCACCCTGTCACATGCTTTCTACAGATCCACAAAGGCACAATGCAGCTCCCTCTGACCTTCTCTGTACTTCTCTATTAACATCCTCAAAGCAAACATTGCATCTGTGGTGGTCTTTCTTGGCATGAAACCAAACCGTTGCTCACAAATGCTGACCTCTGCCCTTAGTCTTGCTTCCACTATTCTTTCCCATAACTTCATCATATGGCTCATCAACTTTATCCCTCTGTAGTTGCCACTACTCTGCACGTCTCCCTTGTTCTTAAAAATGGGCACCAGCACACTTCTCCTCCATTCCTCCAGCATCTGCTCACTCTCTAAGACCTTGTTGAATGTTCTTGTCAGAAAATCTACTGCTACCTCCCCTTAGACACTTCCATACCTCCACAGGTATATCATCAGGACCAACTGCCTTTCCATTCTTCATCCTCTTCAGTGCCCTTCTCACCTCACCCTTACTAATCTTTGCTACTTCCTGCTCCTCAATGGTCACCTCTTCTACTCTTTTTTTCTCTCTCATTTTCTCCCTCATTCATCAGCTCTTCAAAGTACTCTTTCCATCTTCCCAGCACACTTCTGTCATCAGCCAAGACATTTCCCACTCTGTCCTTAATTACTCTAACTTGCTGCACGTCCTTCCCATCTCTATTTCTCTGCTGTGCCAACCTGTATAAATCATTTTCTCCCTCTTTACTGTCCAACCTAGCATACAAGTCATCATACGCCCTCTGTTTGGCCTTAGCCACTGCTACTTTCGCCTTACGCTGTGTCTCCCTGTACTCCTGTGTACTCTTTGGTCCTCTCAATGTTCCACTTCTTCTTAGCTAACCTCTTCCTTTGTACACACTCTTGCACTTCCTCATTCCACCACCAAGTCTTCTTCTCTCCTTTCCTTCCAGAGGACACACCAAGTACTCCCCTACCTGTCTCCCTGATCACATTGGCTCTGGGTGTCCAGTGTGGTTGTCCACCCAAAGCCTGTTTCAACTCCTCCTTGAAGACAACCCAACACTCTTCCTTTTTCAACTTCCACCACTTTGTCTTCTGCTCTACCTTTGCCTTTTTCACCTTCCTCACCATCGCATCATCCTGCACACCACCATCCTATGCTGTTTGGCAACACTCTCACCCACTACTACTTTGCAGTCACTGACTTCCTTCAAATTACATCGCCTACACAAGATGTAGTCTACCTGTGTGCTCCTACCTCTGCTTCTATAAGTCACCTTATGCTCCTGTTTCTTCTTGAAGAAAGTATTTACCCCAGCCATTTCCATCCTTTTTTCAAAATCGATCAACATCTGTCCTTCTGTGTTCCTGTCCTGGATACCAAACCTGCTTATCACTTCCTCGTCCCCTCTGTTGCCTGCACCAACATGTCCATTGAAGTCTGCACCAATGACCACTTTTTCAACTCTCGGGGTATTCTGCATCACTTTATCTAAGTCACTCCAGAATCTCTCATTCTCTTTTAGCTCACATCCTGTCTGTGGGGCATAAGCACTAACAACATTGAACATCACACCTTCAATTTCTAACTTGAGACTCATCACTATGTCTGACACTCTTTTCACTTCTAGAACATTCCTGACAAACTCCTCCTTCAAGATGACTCCTACTCCATTTCTCTTCCCATCCACACCATGATAAAACAGCTTAAACCCTGCTCCTAAGCTTTTAGCTTTGCTACCTTTCCACCTGGTCTCCTGAACACACAGTATGTCCACCTTCCTCCTCTGCATCATGTCAGCCAGCTCTCTATCTTTTCCTTGCATAGTTCCAACATTCAAAGTCCCTACTCTCAGTCCTAGACTCGTGCTTTTCCTCTTCTCTCTCTCTGCCTACGGACATGCCTCCCACCTCTCCTTCTTCGATGTCTTTGACCAAACATGATTGGGGATACCTTCACTATATAATTGCTGGGTCTCATCCCCAATTCACACCTTAAGGAAGCCCGAAACTATGGCTGATTAAGCACCACAGAACTGACTAAGAATCCCGTGCTTGAAAATATTACTGACAACAACCAAATCCAACTGGAACAATTAGACAGTTATGTAAAATTCAAGATCCTACCTTACCAGAGGAGAAGAAATCCAGGATAGAATTTAAGCACACTAGTATCTACTAGTAATGAGGGCAGTGGTTGTCTAGTCGTTAGGGCGCAGGATCATTGATCCTAGGGTTGGGGGTTCAAGTCTCCACAAGGTTGCCACTGTCCTACCAGTGCAGCTAACTGGGTGATCAAAGGCTAGCCATGTCTCTCACTGTCTATGGTTAGAGGAATGTAAAAGAACCATTGCTGACTTTCATAAAAGAGTAGGCTGCAAAGCCGCTAGCGTGTTTCTGTCCTTTGTTAAAAGGGTTGTGTCAGGAAGGGCATCCGATGTAGAAACCTATGCCAAATCAAATGTGCGAATCAGATGATTCGCTATGGCGACCCCCTGAGAAAGGTTAAAAGCAGAAAGGATAAAAGAAGTATCTACTAGTAATGCTTCCAGTGCACTTCCATTACCAACTCCTGGAACCTCAATTTCAGGAACCCCATTTTATGGCCTGTGTTTGGGGGACCTTAAATTTTCTCTTCTAACTCTGTTCTCTCCCCAAGGGTGAAGGCTCCGATGGAGGGGCATGGCTGACGTAACCCTTTACACATTGAATTATTTTCTAGCTGTAAAAAAAAAAATCATGCTTTTTAGGACTTAGGTGAGCTGGTTAAAGATAATATGTACTGAAAATATGAATTTTGCATTAATTATAAAAAAATAATAACACGTGACTAATTAGTCACATCCGGTAGGAGCAATGGAATAAATATTAATAATAATGGGTAAGATAAGATAAGATACAGCTTTATTAATCTCACAATGGAGAAATTCACTGTTACAGGCTCTTGAAGTAAAGTACGGGTGCAAAATAGATACATATACAATGTGAAGAACTCGTCACATCCATAGGAAACGTATACATTTTGTAAAGTGCTTCACGATATCAGGACAGTCCACTTCAACTATCTTCTTTGTTTTGGAATTGAAGCGATGTACTGTAGTCGGTAAGGTAAGTCTCTTGGGTTTTTACACCCGAGCCTAGTGGCTCATCAGGCCGGTGCTTATCCCCGGTTTACGTAGCGTGAAGCGACCAGGAGCTCAACTCCTCCTGGACAGGACGCTAGTCCATCGCAGATTACCTTCCCAGTATATTTTTACTGGTACCCATTTATACTGCTGGGTGAACAGAGGCACACTTGTGGTTGAGACCTTGCCCAGGGGTCTTAGCACAGTGGGGGTCTCAGTGGGATTTGAACTCACAACCTCCTGATCATGAGCCCAGCACTCTAACCACTACACCACCGGCCCCACGCTGTAGTAACAAGGTTGACTTTTGCAAACGTAGATAATAACATGTTCACGACTATTGTTGAACCATTTTACATATGTGTACTGCTTCTGAGTTCTCATTCTCTATTTTAGCACCTTCGATTGCACCTCGTCCTTTTTTTTTTTTGTTATTGCCTTTTGACATTTCATATCTTTTGATAATCTCAGTAATCTTGATGGTCTGACAGTCTCGCAGTAAAATATTCCACGACCGAAGAGAGAATTTCAGTAGAATAAGGTAAATCAGGACCAAGGACGGGCACTGTAACTGAAGGATTTTCATTTTGAAGGACTGACCTCTGTCGAGTGAGATTTTGTCTTGTTGCTCCGCTTGCACTAGAATCATCTGCAGTTGGCATTAAGGCGTGTTCATCTATAATAACGGCCTTTTTCCATATTCACATCATCAGGGATGAAGTTGGGATCAGCCACCTCGTCATCACATCATAATCCAATTCTGTGTCAGATTCGTCACTATCGTCACGAGTGGCCAGCTCAGTAGTTTCGACACTGATGTTTTTCTTGCCATAAAAAGTTCTGGGGGCGGACATTCACCAGTCAAATTGACTCAACGATTATGTTTTCTAAATGACGAAATTGGGTCAGACGTTACCTCAGGATGACTCACTTTGAATAGATAAATAATACCAAGTCGAGAAAAAGCCGAAAGGAAATCTCTCACATTCCTCACAGAAAACAATGTTTAGAATTGATGCTCTTATTGAGTTTCCATAAAAATTATAAGCATATTGGTATAAAAACACTATTTTTTTGCAGGAATTCTACTATTTGTAAACTATGTTGTAATCACTGTTGACAGCCAAGCTAGTTCATACCCCTGATGTGATGGAAACGTCACTCATATAAAATGTGTGTGTGTGTGTGTGTGTGTGTGTGTGTGGGGTGGGGGGGGGGGTGTTCATAAAATGAACTCAGTAAACTATTTCTACCTCATAAAATTACAAAACTATCATTATTCTTCAATGACAATTTTTTATGAGCATGAATCTCACCTGGTATCTGATCCATTGTACTTTTAGTACTGACAATTTGAACGATGACTCATGAACATCACCCACTCACAATGTCTCGAGCCTAACTGAAAAAAGCGCGGGGAAAAAAAATGACGCAATACCAATCTCCGCTTCAACAGGAATCGTACCGCATTCGTCACAGCTGTTCCCCAGATGCCCGTAGTGATGTAAATTAAAATTTTAGGCTCTTAATTCTTGTGTGACAAACTAGTCACCGTCTGGCGTAAAGGGTTAAGCAGGCTGACTGCAGCGCGCACACCTGATCCTACTCCCTAATCTACTCCTCTATAAATACAAGCAGCGCATTCAGTGCCAGAAGATTGTCCCACACCACGCCTTCACTTCCCTGTGTGCTCTCTGGCCCCTGGTTCCAGTTCCACGCTCAACCAGTTTTCCAGGCTTCAGTTTCCCAGTGTTTGTTGTGTTTCTCTTCATCACCAGTCAGTTATCTTGTTTGCTTCCTGCTTTCAGTGTTTCCCCTTCAGTAATAAATGAGCTCTGTGTCATCTTATACTGTCTCCTGCATTTCTGGGTCTGGCTTAAAGTTCACTACTCAGCACTCCAGCTCCGAGAACTCCAACGTCTACAACAGCAACTCCAGCAACAAGTATGGCAATTGTCATCTCCAATACACAACACAATGTTCCCACTGCCTGGGTAGACTCGTTTGACATTACCTGACATAAGATACCCCAGTGAGTGCAGACATCACTTAGCCAGGAAAAGCATCCTGATGCACCTGATAGGCGGGCTATTGTTCATACTGTCATTGATGCCATCTAAGAGTTTGACCCAAACCCGACTCATGCAGAATGCAACATCATGGCCAGGAATATGGTCAGCCAGGGGCCAGTCTTGGAAGATAAAAATGATGAAGGCAAGATTCTGGGGTGTGGTTATAGCCCTATATTAAATCAAATTAAAACAAGAATCAAATATTTGAATAGAGGCAACACTCTATATTGCAGGAGGAGGCCACGTGTAATTATTGCAGCTGTGAGGAATACCTCAGCAGCAGCAACACCTCCAGCAGCACGATCAAAGCCTTTTTCACAAGCAACAACAAGAGTGAAGATGCAAAGTACATCCTGTTCTTCATGAACACTGATGATGAGGGGAACAACGCAACCTGCATCATTCTGCTGCTGATGGCCCATTTCAAAGAGAAGTAATTCCTGATCCTTCACGCTAATGTAAGTAATGAAAAGACTTTGCATGAAAATAATGTGTAAAACAAAATGAGAAAATAGTCATGTTGTCATAAATATTGCACAAAAAAATTCTCAACAGAGAACCAAATAATTGACATGTTAGTAAACTACTGGGGCTGGTGGTGTAGTGGTTATGGTGCTGCGCTCATGATCGGGAGGTTGTGTGTTCAAATCTCAGTTAGACCCCTACTGTGCTAAGACCCCTGGGCAAGGTCTTAACCACAAGTGTGCCTCCATTCACCCAGCAATATAAATGTGTACCAGTAAAAATATACTGGGAAGGTAACCTGTGGTGGACTAGCGTCCCATCCAGTAGGAGTTGAACTCCTGGTCATTTCACACTACAGAAACCAGGGACAAGCACCGGCCTGATGAGTCACTTGGCATGGGTGTAAAAATCCTAACAGACTTTACCTTTTAGTAAAATATTATAAATGTCAGTATTATGTAGATTTTTACTTGTACTGTATATTACTAATAAAAATGATCATAAATGTATCTTGTTTGATTTTTTTCCTGAAATCTCATTACTTTCTTCAATACATGATGTGGTATCACTGCCACTCCCTGGTGCACCACGTCTGATTGTCTAAGGTATGATCTTAGAATACTCAGGACTTAGCTTTAATATTCCATAATTATTAAGAATTGGTTGTATGACTATGTTATATTTATTGCTGCCAAATATTAATTAAGAAATTATGTAAACAGAAAAAAATTATATATACAGTAAGTAACCTACTAAAATAGAATTTAACATTAAAATATATAATTTCTTTATATGAAATAACCTATTATACATGCATATTTATATTTTACAAGCAGCTCATTATTCCATGGAGAAAAGTGGATGTTGTTGTTAGAGGGCAAGCTGGTCAGTGTGATGGCATCCCTGAGGTACAGTGACTACATAGGTGAGCCAGCAGTATTGTTTGCAAGTTATTATAATTTTAATTTGCACTACCAGGAGGAAGCAGCTGCCACTTTCTAATTTATACAAAGGTAAATAAACTAACAGCTTTGACCATAACTGTCCAACTATGCACTTTTTCTGCCAGTAATGACTGGTCAGCTTTTCAAAATTACATTCACAAAACTTGTTTTATCTTTTTACCATGTTTTTACAAGTCAGCCACTCTACTCTAAAATTATAGAAAAATAAAGAATGACAGAACTTCTAAGAGAAGCACGTGGGAGCTCACTGCTTGCCTCTCATACTATCATTTTTTTTAGTCTTAAATATAAATATACAAATATTTACAAACAAAAGTTACATACTAATATAATATGTGTAATGTAGGTGTGTGAAATTATTTTATACCATGTTAAGCTTATAATTTACAATTTTATGCTGATTTTCTGTTCAGGTACTTCGTTGGGATCAACCTCAAATGCGGTACAAAGGCAGGGGAAAGCCAGTGAATCAGCACGAAAACTGGAAAATACATCCAAAAGGAAAAAAGAGTACGATTAACATATCCCCAGTGCAGCTAACTGGGTTATCAAAGGCCATCCATGTCTCTCACTGTCTGTGGTGTGAGGCATGTAAAAGAACCATTGCTGACTTTTGACAAGAGTGGGCTGCAATGCCATCAGCGTGATTCCGCCCTGCGATGGCCTGGCAAGCTCTCCATGGTGTACTCTGCCCTTCCCCGGAGTCGACTGGGATGGGTGCCAGCCTCCACACGGCCCTAATTAGGTTTAAGTGGTAACAGAAAATGAACTGAATTGACTGTTGTTATTCTAATATGACAAATTTTATAATGTAGTCAAACTCAACTACAGACTATTTTATCAATTTCTGTGAATAGATAATTGAAAATTTTATAAATGTATTTTGTATTTTATTTCTGTGTCATGAAAACAGTTTAAATGATAATAAAATATTTTGCATACATCATATGTCATAGTGTTTAAAGTAGGATATTGAAATACAGGCTTACTTATACCTACTGATGATAGCATGTCAAATGTCAAAATTTAATAGAAGTAACAGCCACTAAAACATAGTTATTGTCACTGCTCAGAAAAGGCGTACTAAATTATCATTGTCATTCTGAAATAACTTTTGAAGTAGTCAAATAAAAAGGTTTTTCTTCTAGAAAATTAGACTATTTTTGTTAATCACTAAAATATGATATTTTGGATGTGAAACACTCCAAGTCCATGGTTGATACAAGCTTAATAATTATTATACACTCCATTCACTTTTTAGTTTTCCAACAGCAATGGTTACCATGCCTCAACTTCAGGAAAATATAACCTGAATTCAAGTCATTCTCTTGTTATTGGAATATTTGCCCTCACAGGCTTTATAATAATTCACGGGTAACTCTGAAGATTACAGGTAAACATGATCTAAACCAGGGGTTGGCAACCCATGCCTCCGGAGCCACATGCGTCTCTTTCACCTCTCTGATGCAGCCACTGGATTTTAAAAATAATGAATGTGAACCAGGGATTTAGCTCAGTTGGTAGAGTGTCCCCTTTATCCTCCAGAAGGTCAGAGTTCAAATCTGGCCGTATCACACCATAAGACATTAAAATTTGGTAGTTGTTGCTTCCTGCTTGGTGCTCAGCATCAAAGGATACAACAACACAATAACTGGTGCTGCACAGTGGTGACAGGTGCCCGGAGCACAAAAAACACCAAAGAGTGCTTTGAGCATAATACTCAGTATGGATAAAGTGCTGTATAAATCTACTACAATACAACATGTATTTTACAATGGCCAACGGGTGCAAATAAAACCACTGCATCACCTAAAACAACTCCAAAAAGAAAATTCTGCTTATTTACTCACAACGGAAGTGCTCCATGCTACCAGGCGTCGTGCATTAAACTAGCTTTCATCTGAATGACGTGAAAATCTGCCTAAGGCAATGGCCGGGTACCCACAGGTACCCAGCGGCGGGTAACCTTCCAAAAATGCTCTTTTAGGGTTGAAAATTACATAGATGAGAATTAACAGTCACAGGGGCGGGGGGATATTTATTTGGTGTGGGCGGGGTGATTTTGTGTGTGTGTTCTTGTTGACATGGCTATCGTTATATTAATCAGCTATATTAAAAGTCTCAGTGTTTTTGATCTGCTGTGTTGGTGGAGGGAACATGTCACAGTATTCCAAACCCTTGTGCTCATGGTAAGGAGTGTTCTCACCATGCCAGCAGCAGTTCAGCGAGCGAGAGAGATTTTTCCACTGCAGGGGTTTGTAATCCAGGAACGGAAATCACAGCTGAAGTAAGAGAAGATAGATGAGATTTGGTTTATGTACAGCAATCTAGGAATTAAATAACTCTCCTCCCAGTGACAAAATAAAACACTGCGGTCTGATTGAGTTTTCACTCTGAGAATGGGTCAGTAAGTGCAGTATTAAGCATTTTAAAAGAATATTGAGCAGGCTCGTTCTTCAGTAAATCTTCTGTGTTGTTGTTGTTTTTGTAAATTAAAATTACAACAAAACAAGATGGCGGCACCCCGTCCCTTGCTTCATGGGATAGCTATTATTTTTCTTTATAAAAATACAAGAAAGACTCAAATACATTCATTCATTTTCTGAACCACTTAATCCTAATTAGGGTCGCAGGGAATCCCAACCAACTCCTGGTGAGGGCAGAGTACATGCTGGACAGCTCACCAGGCCATCACAGGGCAGAAACACACTGACGGCTATGCAGCTATTCATGTCGAAAGTCAGCAATGGTTCTTTGGAACCTCATACCATAGACAGTGAGAGACATGGCCGGCCTTTGATAACCTAGTTAGTGCACTGGGGGGGACAGTGACAAACCGTGGAGGTGGGGTTGAACCCCAACCTTGGGCTCAATGTTCCAGCACCTTTACCACTAGGCCACCACTGTCTCAGAACTCAAATAGACATCGGGAATTTTCATTGAAAGTAACTTTTTATTGAACGTCTTTTTTTTTATTTATTTAAATGTTTTTGTTTAAAGCAAAATTGCAATTCAATTGTCTCTGCAGTCATTACAATCAATGCAATACATTGTTTTTTTGTTTGTTTGTTTGTTTGTTTGTTTTTTTATGAACATAACGGGAAAACGGGACAAAACATTATATGCAGTGTTATTTGATTTTACATGTCAAAAAAGGATTTGTGGCTCCCAGTGTTTTCTTTAATGTGGAAAATAAATCCAAATGGCTCTTTGAATGGCAAAGGTTGCTGACCCCTGATCTAAACAAAGACAAACAGCAGAAATGATTACACACTCATGAGAAGATTATGAGGTGAAACCAGTTGATACACTTTTCAGTGTTTATAAACTGCAGTCAGCATCAGCACATCAGAGCAGATCACAAGATTCAAGAAGCAAATATGCAGTAAGTGATCTTCATGCAGCAGATGGGAGATACCACCAAGACTGTTACATAAAGTTTTGTTCAAGGACAGGGAAGTTAGCCTCAGCATCTAGTAGAGACCAAGAAGACGTGGATGTGGCTTTTAAAACAACTGTCAGTGCAAAACAGCAGAATCATCACGAGTTTGGAATTCTGTTGATGTATACAACTTGTACAAGTCCGGGGGGGGGGGGGGGGACCTCAGATGCCGAAATTTAGTCTCCAAGTTGTCAGAATACTTTGGTTCAGATTGTTTCGTGCTAAGTGGCACAGGAGCTGCTAATCTTCTTGTCTTTCAAAGTAAAGCATTACGTTTGTTGAGACTAATGCCAAGCAGAGATGATGATGTTGAGATTGGGCTTGAAAAACTGCTCAACAGATTGTTTGGGATGTAAAGGAATCAATTGTTGAAAAGATATATGATGCTAGAATCAACAAGGGTATTGCCCTTGATTGTGTCAGCCCCACTTTGTTATCCTTGTTATCAAAGCTTTCTTCAAAGCTGGACCACACTTTACCAGCCGCACTCATTGGAAACATTGTTACTCATGCCATAAGTGGTTCTTTTACAACCCTCCAGGTTGCAGTCGGTGTTGTCTTAAACATGAAAGGGTTGATTGAACAGTTCTATAAGTTAATTGTATATTGCAGCTATGATGAAGTTCTTAGGTTCAAAGCCTCTGCAGCAGCTGCAGCTGTAGTCAATGCATCATTAAGGGGACATGTCCATGCTGAAGACAGTCTTGTTCAGCTTGTCTCTGACAACTTCAATGCACATATTTCATCACAGAATGGGCTCCTTTCCACACACTCACTGGCAATGCTACTGACTTTTGTAGACAAGCATGATAATGATGCTGCTGATATCCAGACCTTTTGCCACATCTGAAAGGAAGAGATGAAAGAACAAATCATCAAAGACATCCCTGTCCAGAGATATGAAGGTCGTGAAAAGACGGACATGCCCCTAAATCAGGGGTGTCAAACTCATTTCACATCGCGGGCCACATACGACCCCTAGGAAGACGTCATGGGCCGGACCATTAAAATTATAGCATACTTAGCTAGAAATAACCAAAATATCATGTATTTCTTTTGTTTTGGTGTAAAGAAGCACAAGAACATTATGAAATTTGAAATTTAACTTAAAATTTATTGAACAACACTTTTACAAAACATTTCACAAAATTGCACAAACTCTAACAAGTAACTGGTGTTGAATATCATAGAAATGAACTTTATGATTAATTAGACTTATAAAGAAAGACTAACATTAAACTGCACATTTTTTAAAATCACCACAGTAAGTATTAATTTTGACAGAGCTGTATTCTTTTAATGCAAACAGTATCTGCAAAAAAAATGCAAGGCAGCATTTTAAAGACGTTAGTCTACTCTGGACTTGTTTTTGTTCCTGAAACTTGGCATCTTTTGGCCTGTACAAGTGCATCCACATCAGGTGTCATGTCCTGAGTAGCTGTCTCTTTCAGAATGTCATTTAAGTGCTTGTGTGTGAGCCTTAAACGCATTTTTGTTTTATTGATATTCATTACTGAGAAAATCTGTTCACAAAGGTAGGTTGTCCCAAACATGCACAACATTTTAGCAGCCATGGCTGTTAATTTGGGGTACCCTGGTAATAGATACTGATAAAATCTATCCAGACCTACGGAGCCAAATTTGACCTTAAAATCTGCGTCACACTGCAAATCAATTATTTCTAGCTGGACGTCGACCGGCAGATCAGAAGCTTTAACTGTGAATGGTGAGCGAAAAACTGAAAATTCTGTCTCAAGTTCACCAAATACCTGAAATCGTTTCTCAAACTCCCACAGTAATCCTGCAATCTTGTCTTTGTACCGTTTCACATCCGCATCAGGTCTGGTCACATGCACATCTCTCATACAGGGGAAATGAGCAGGGTCGCCACTTGCCAGTTGTGTCTCCCACAAAGTCAGCTTCAACTTAAATGCCTGTATTTTGTCAAAAAACTGTGTGACAACTTTTTTGCGCCCTTGAAACATTTTGTTCAGACTGTTCAGTAATATCAACCAAAAATGCAAGGTCCTGTAGCCATTCCTGGAATTGTAATTCCGACAACGGTTTTCCTTTTTTTTCCATGAACTGTCTGATTTCCTCTCGTAGATCAAAGAAATGCCTCAGCACAGTGCCTCGGCTTAACCATCTCACTTCAGTGTGGTATGGCAGGCTGTGTGTAATGTTGCTGTCGCTGAGAAGGTTGTCAAACTGACGATGGTTAAGACCTCTGGCTCGGATGAAATTTACAGTGCGAACAACCACCTCCATGACGTGGTCCATTTTCAAGGACTTACAACACAATGCCTCCTGGTGCAAAATACAGTGAAATGTCCAGAAACGATCTCCTCCATTAAGGGCTTGTACTTTCTCTCTGAACTTTGTCACAACACCTGCTTTCTTTCCGATCATGGATGGTGCGCCGTCTGTAGCCATGCTGACAGCACGGGACCAGTCCACTCCAACCCCGTCCAGTGCAGCAACGACAGACCCGAAAATGTCCTTGGCTGTTGTGGTGTCCATCATAGGCACCAACTGAACAAACTCTTCGGTAACAGCCAATGTCTCATCAACTCCACGAATAAATATGGCCAGTTGAGCCACGTCCGTGATGTCGGTGCTCTCATCAATTGCAACGGAAAATGCAATAAATGACATGACTCTCTGTTTCAATTGGGTGTCTAAATCTGCCGATAGTTCCGAAATCCTCTCCGCTATAATGTTCCTCGTCAGGCTAATATTGGCAAAAGCTTTTCGCTTCTCGGGACATACGAGTTCAGCCGCCTTCATCATGCATCTTTTAACAAAGTCACCGTCAGAATACGGCTTTGATGCTGATGCTATTTCACTAGCAATTAGGTAGCTGGCTTTTACCACAGCTTCACTGACTTCTCGGCTCCGGGTGAAAGTTGACTGCTGTTTCTTCAGACCCGCCAGCAATTCGTTGACCTTATCTACTCTCAGTTGTCCTTGTCAGTTGTCATAATTTGCACTGTGGCGAGTCTCGTAGTGGCGTCGAATATTATATTCCTTACATGCCGAAACTTGTTGCAAACACACCAAGCACAGAGGTTTACCGTGCGTTTCAGTAAATAAATAAGACGTGGTCCATTTTTCTTGGAAAATTCTACACTCTTTATCTACTTTTCTCTTTTTTGATAACGCCATTTCTGCTAATGAGGGTGTAGCAGGCAGGTAGAGAAAAGTGGAAAGTGGAAATAACAGGGTAGAAATTACGTCATAACAAGGGCGCAAAACAGTGCGCCCTAGTGGATAATTCTTGAATTGCATTTAATAAAAAAAATTTAAATCCACGTCTTTTATGCTTTTTTTCCACTTTCAAATTATCCTGCGGCCGGATCGAACCTCCCCGTGGGCCAATTCCGGCCCACGGGCCGTATGTTTGACACCCCTGCCCTAAATCAAGCACATCGTTGAGTATTACGGCTTCCAGTAATGGCAGAGCAAGTTGTTACAATTGAAAGGGCCCACCAATTAGACTTTGAGTTCTTTAAGTCTGTTGTGACAAGTATAAACCCTATCAAATTTGGAGGGTTCAACACCAAGTTGTGTAGAGAGCAAGGGCAGAGCATCAAACCAGCCTATAAGCCTCTTCTTCTTTTTCTTTCAGCTGTTCCCTTCAGGGGTCGCCACAGCAAATGATCTGCCTCCATCTCTCCCAATCCTCTGCATCTTCTACTCTTACTCCAACGACCTTCATGTATGCCTTCACCACATCCATAAATCTTCTCTTTGGTCTTCCTCTTCCAGCCTCAGCATCCTACTACCAATATACTCACTATCCCTCCTCTGTA
This sequence comes from Plotosus lineatus, assembly GCA_024760905.1. NCBI lineage: Eukaryota > Metazoa > Chordata > Actinopteri > Siluriformes > Plotosidae > Plotosus > Plotosus lineatus. Next base: position 459,281 of record CM045731.1, read on the forward strand.
CATGTCCAAACCATCTCAATCTAGCCTCTCTGACTTTGTCTCCAAAACATCTAACATGTGCTGTCCCTCTGATGTACTCGTTTCTGATCCTATCCATCCTCGTTACTCCCAATGAGAATCTCAACATTTTCATCTCTGCCACCTCCAACTCTGCCTCCTGTCTTTTCCCCAGGGCCACTGTCTCTAAACCATTCAACATCGCTGGCCTCATCACCGTCTTGTACACTTTTCCCTTCATTCTTGCCGATACTCTCCTATCACACATCACACCGGACACTTTTCTCCATCCATTCCAACCTGCCTGCATGCGCTTCTTCATCTCTTTTCCACACTCTCCATTGCTCTGGATTGTTGAGCCTATGTACTTAAAATCCTCCACCTTCTTTATCTCTGCCCCCTGTAACCTCACCGTTCCTCTTGGGTCCTTGTCGTTCACACAGATGTATTCTGTCTTACTGAGACTAACCTTCATTCCCCTCCTTTCCAGGGCATACGTCCACCTCTCTAGATTTTCCTCCACTTGTTCTCTGCTCTCACTACAGATCACGATGTCATCTGCAAACATCATAGTCCATGCAGATTCTTGTCTAACCTCGTCTGTCAGCCTGTCCATCACCACAGCACACCTCACCACTGTCTTACATCTCTCATACATGTCCTGCACCACTCTAACATACTTCTCTGTCACTCCAGACTTCCTCATACAATACCACAGTTCTTCTCTCGGCACCCTGTCATATGCTTTCTCCAGATCCACAAAGGCACAATGAATCTCCCTCTGACCTTCTCTGTACTTCTCTATTAACATCCTCAAAGCAAACACTGCATCTGTGGTGCTCTTTCTTGGCATGAAACCAAACTGTTGTTCACAAATGCTGACCTCTGCCCTTAGTCTAGCTTTCACTATTCTTTCCCATAACTTCATTGTATGGCTCATCAACTTTATCCCTCTGTAGTTGCCACAACTCTGTACAGCTCCCTTGTTCTTAAAAATGGGCACAAGCACACTTCTCCTCCATTCCTCCGACATGTGCTCACTTTCTAAGACCTTGTTGAATATTCTTGTCAGAAAATCTACTGCTACCTCCCCTAGACACTTCCATACCTCAACCGGTATGTCATCAGGACCAACTGCCTTTCCACTCTTCATCCTCTTCAATGCCCTCCTCACTTCACCCTTACTAATCTTAGCTACTTCCTGGTCCTCAACGGTCACCCTTTCTACTCTTTTTTCTCTCTCATTTTCCTCATTCATCAGCTCTTCAAAGTACTCTTTCCATCTTCCCAGCACACTTCTGTCATCAGTCAATACATTTCCCTCTCTGTCCTCTATCACTCTAACTTGCTGCACGTCTTTCCCATCTCTATTTCTCTGCTGTGCTAACCTGTATAAATCATTTTCTCCCTCCTTACTGTCCAACCTATCATACAAGTCATCATACGCCCCCTGTTTGGCCTTTGACACCGCTACCTTCGCCTTACGCTGTGTCTCCCTGTACCCCTGTTTACTCTCTTCGGTCCTCTCTGTGTCCCACTTCTTCTTAGCTAACCTCTTCTTTTGTACACACTCCTGCACTTCCTCATTCCGCCACCAAGTTTCCTTATCTACTTTCCTTCCAGAGGACACACCAAGTACTCTCCTACCTGTCTTCCTGATCACATTGGCTGTGGTTGTCCAGTCATCTGGAAGCACTTCCTGACTGCCAGAGTGCCCAAAGATGACAGAGTGGCATCATCCAGATTCTTAAAGAGCACATCTCAGAGGTATAGAAACATCAAAAAACTTTGTATGTTCCACATTGCAAGGTTAAGTCTCTTTGCCACCAGACTATTAACGAGAGTCTCATTCCATTCTAATTGGAAAACCAGTAGTTCAGTTTGCCACCATTTTCATTGTAGTTTTCATTTATTGTTTTACTGGGCGTTGGTTTCATAATTATACCAGAGGGATAATTTATCTTTTCTGATTGGTTTTGTTTTAAGAGGAGCTACAGTATCTAGTGTATGGTGTAAATATGACTCAAGGCAATTGGTAGCTTGACCGAGTTCTGAGGGGTCTGATGGTGGTCCGATCATAAAATTGATAATTCTGGAATACTATCAATGAAACTCTGTGCAGTCGTTGATGTAAAAGTGTCGCTGAATGCGATAACATGGCGAGGTGTATACTAGTACTAAGAGGTGTGTAGGAGAGATAAGATAAAGATCTGAAATAGTTTCTGACTGTGGAACTAAAACTATAATTTCAATATTTAATTCTAAGGTTAGTATTAAATCAATAGTGTGAGCAGCTTTATGAGTGGAACCTATTAAATTCTGATTTACCCCCAGACTGAATCTAGGATAGATATGAACACTGTTCTTAAAGCACCCTCTGGGTTATCAAAATGAATACTAAAGTCATCAATATTTAAAGCTTCACCTAAAGAAACAACCGGGTTTGAAACAAAATATGCCAACTCGTGTGGGAATTCTGAGTATGACCCTTGGGGTCTGTAAATAATAATTAAAAGAATCAGATGCCTGTGCATATTTTTTTCCAGAAACATCCGTAACGTTAAAGTGATGCTCCTCCTCTGCCAGTTAAACAAGGTTGGTGTATATAATTGTATCCAAGAGAAGGAGCTTCATTTAATGCAGCATATTCATTGGGTTTAATCCATGTTTCTGTTACACATTACACTAAACTTTTGATCATTAATGATTTCATTAACAATAAGCACTTTAGATGTAAGAGATCTAACATTTAATAACCTGATCTTTAGATCAAAGGTGCTGGCTGTAGCTTCAGTATAATTTAATTGTTAATACGATTATTAAAACAGACTCTCTATGAATTTTTACATTTTTGTTTAGTTTGGGAAACAGATGCAGTTTCTATTGCATTGAACTTGACCTTGAGTGAGGACTGCGCAGTTAGCAGACTCTCGGATTAGCCTGGTGGTCTGCTTTCTGGCTTTGGCTCTGGATAGTCACTGACTGACTAATTCTGTTCTTAGACTATGTGTTATGCTGCAAGGAATAAGAACAGCACCTTCCTGAGTGGGATGCATACCGTCCCACCCAATCAGGACAGATTTACCTTCAAAAGTCCTTCAATTATCTATAAAGCCCACTTTGTTTTTGGAACAGTACATGGACATTGAGCAGTTCAGCGACCATGGTCTGCTGTAAGCTACATCACCACGCCGTATTACGATGGGACCAGAGCATATTACACCATATGATATGATCCAAATACAGCATATGATATGATCCCATGTTCGGCATCCTGATCTGATATGAAATGATCATGCAGAGTGAAAGAGTACAAAAACATTAATGAGATGGGGTTCTACACCTCCAATTCACACTTTTCCAGAAAAGCACAGGAACAAGCCGCATACTGATGATTTAAGGGATTCAGAAGCTGATGTGGAACTAATTCATTCATTTTAAATGATTAAATGAGTCAGTTCCATATAAATAAGGTTTTTATTGTGTAGTAGGTTCATGAATACAAAATAACATCCAGTGACATTCAATTTCATTCAAACATTCAATATCACATTAAAAAGATTTAAAAACTGCTCATGTATTCGTTGTTGGTGTTAGTTAAATTTAGTTAAATGAAGTAAAAACTTCATGTTCATCAGATATCAATAATCAGACATGACGCTACACACGCTCCTGCTCTCACTGTCTGATTCACTATTACACCCATATGTCAGTGATTCTGCAGAGACAGGCTCGCCAGACACTTTATTTGGAACACACCTGCAGTTTTCCAATCAGTCAGTCAGGAGACAGCACAGTGTAACTACAACACTGATACAGGTGACAAGCTTCAGGTACAGTTCACGTCGAACAGGGGTAGATCCTCCTAAGTTGGAGAGCAAAGGACTGGATAGTACTTTAGATGTCAAGTGATTCTGAGCATGTTCTCGTGAGACACTCTGGTTACTATTCCCAGCATCAGGAGAGGGCAGCCCAATGAATAATATATAGCAGAGGTGAAGCTGTGCTTCATGGAGTGGCCAATGAGGATATATCTGGTGATATGATGAGGATTATTTGCCATACGGGACAGTTCTGCTTGGGGGGCTCCATGGGGGCAGCGGTTCCTCCACTCCAGTGTCCTTCTTTTTTTGAATCTTTCGCATGTGTTTCTGCTGAGACTCTTTCTTTCTCTGTAAGCATAAAAAACATGTACACGTGTGAAAAGAACAAATCCGGATCCGATAGAGTGGATGGGTCTCAGTGGGTTTTACGTCTCTCAGATCATTTATTGAAAGATTGTAAAAGTTTACTCCACACACCAGCCACTGGTCATACATGTCCAGTGCCATCTTCTTTCGTTCCTCTTCTTCATAATTCTCCTCAATCTCTTTTATTTCCTTATTCTGACGTTCACACTTTAGTTTCTCCTCCATAAGCTCCCTCTTATTCTTACTCCTGAGAAGAAAACAAACATCATGCCATCTGCAGACACTGCACTATACATTATCCTTCAGTAGAGTCATGGGGAGGCTGAAGCCTATCTTAGCCAACTGAGAGAAGGTGGGTACACCCAGTCTATCACAGGACAAACACAGAATCACATCTAGAGGCAATTTGTAATGACAGTAGGCCCTTGACTATTCGCGGTTTTGCACCCACGGTTTGAGTATTCGCTGACTGCCAAGCAACTGGCATGTGATTCAAATTCAGCCAATGGCTGCCCTCCTTTCTCCTGATTGGTTGAGCTTATGTCCCACCCCTTTTTCTTCATTCACGCATAAGTTGTCAATGAGCCTTTTTTCTGTGTGTGTTTTAATTACCAGTTAAGCCAGGGGTGTCAAACTCATGCCACAAAGGGCCATGTGGCTGCAGGTTTTTGTTTCAACCAAGCAGCGGCACACCTAACTTTGCTCATTTAATTAACTGATTTGAGTCTTCAGGCAGTTGATTGGTCAATCTGTATGCTCTGTACAGAGACTAACCAATCAACTGCCTGAAGACTCAGATCACTTGACTAAATGAGCCAAGTCAGATGTGCTGCTGCTTGGTTGAAGCAAAAACCTGCAGCCACATGGCCCTTTGTGGCATGGGTTTGACACCCCTGAGTTAAGCTCTATGATACCACTCAAACGCCGTGCGTCTTCTCTGGCTAAGCCATAGAAAATGCTGGATATCTCTTTTGAAGAAATAAGACTTTCTCCTGAGAAATGACTGTTTTCTCTGAACTGTTGTATTAAAATCTTTTTCAATTATTATTCCAGTACAGTACCTAAGTTCATGTTTACGCATGAGATTTTATGTTCTGTAGCATGTTTAACAAACGATACCAAAAGGATAAACTTTATTACAGTACTCTTCATGTCCTTTTACATTGAAGTTGGAGTGATGTCTCCAAGATGGCGCCGCCCAGAGGGCGACGTCGCAGAGTTCTCGGAGTCAAATTGTTTCTTTGTTTGTTTTATTTGTTGTTTTGTTTGTTCATGTTTTGCACTATGCTCATCTATGACCAGTCGACTGTACTACAGCGATAAGATCGGATATCTTCGGAGTGTATAACTAAGCAGAGCTAGCATGCTATTAGCAGAGCCAGCATGCTATTGTTCGTTTTAATTTGTTTTATTTGTTGTTTTGTTTGTTCATCTTATCGGGTGTACTTCACAGAAACACATTCCTGTAGATTCCTCTGCGCTGTAATCTGAGCATGAAGCTCGTCCATCTTGTTCCGCAGGGACTGAACGGGTAGCCGGAAGTGCTAACCAAGCGCCGGAGAATCTGAGAACTCCGCCTGGGCTTAATGATAGCATAGCATAGCAGCGCAGAGGGATCTACAGGACTGTGTTTCGATGAAACATGGCTCAAGGAGAGTACACAGTCCTGTAGATCCCTCTGCGCTGCAATCTGAGCATGAAGCTCATCCATCTTGTTTCGCGGGGACTGAAAATTTAAGGCAGTATGGCCGGAAGTGCTAACCGGAAGTGCTAACCAGGCCGGAGAATCTGAGAACTCCACCTGGGCTTATTGTTAGCATTGAGTTCCCATAGCATAGCATTGCATAGCAGCTCACGATAGGAGTTGTTGCGTGCTTAGTTGCCCGAAGCTGAAGCTGCTCATAGCTGTAGTAGGGTCGACCGATCATAGTGCAAAACATGAACAAATAAAACAAATTAAAACGAACAAAGAAACAATTTGACTCTGAGAACTCCGCGACATTGCCCTCTGGGCAGCGCCATCTTAGAGACGTCACTCCAAGTTCAATGTAAAAGGGCATGAAGCGTAATAAAGTTTATCCTGTTGGTATCATTTGTTTAATCATGCTACAGAACATAATCTCACGCACAAACATTCTCAGAATGAACTTAGGTACTGTACTGGAATAATAAATGAAAAAGACTTTAAAACGAATGCTTTACAACAGTATATGCTGTATAATGTTTATATATTTTATTACTAAATATCACAGTACAAAATTGAAAAGTTTTTCTTAATTATGACTATATTTTACTACATTAATACTGTCTTAGCGAGTAAGACTGGCTGTAGAATTTGTTTAAGAAGCATATTTTAACGCATGTAATAGATACATAGTATTTTACTGCCAGCTGCTCATTCACGCATGTGACGTCATACATGAAGTTTTGCTTCCACGTAAAGAACTTGTGGATTATCTCGATTCGCGGGAGGGCTCGGAACCGTACCCCTGCGAATGTCAAGGGCCTACTGTAGCCTCATGTGCATGTCTTTGGACTGTGGAGGGAACTGAAGTACAGTTACATTTACAGCATTTCGCAGACGCTCTTATTCAGAGCAACTTACAGAAGGGCTTTAAAGTGTGTATCAGTGAATATATTCTTATACTGGTTTGTTAGAACACAGACTAAATATAACATCAGTCAAACTCAGATGGTAGGTGTTGTGTGTTTTTTTTTTGGTGTGTGTGTGTGTGTGTGTTTGTATACATCATGGTGCTTAATCTAGGTACTGTTGAATGGGGTAAGTTTTCAGCCATTGTTTGAAGATACCCAGTGAATCAGCTGTCCGAATGTTGTGAGCAAGTTCATTACACAACCGTGGAGCCAGAACAGAGAAGAGTTTAGATGCATTTTCCCCTTGTCCCTTGGTACAGGGAGGGATCAGTCTCACAGTGCTAGAGGATCTGAGAGAACACGGTGCAGTGTGTGGTGAGATAAGTGCTTTGAGGAAGGAAGGTGCAGGTCCATTTTTGGCTTTATAGGCAATCATTAGGGTTTTAAATTGAATACAAACAGCTACAGGAAGCCAGTGGAGAGATTGTAGCAGTGGTGTGATGTAGGAAAATTTGGGAAGGTTGAAAATAAGTCATGCAACTGCATTCTGGATCATTTGCAAAGGTCAAATAGTGCTCAAAGGTAGACCTTCCAGTAGTGAGTTCTAGTAATCTAGTTTGGAGATGACAAGGGACTGAACAAGGGACCTTCCTGGAAAGAAATGGATGAATCCTTCGGATATCAAAGAGATGAAATTGACATGATCGAGGAAGATTAGTGAGATGAGGCGAGGCGGACAGGCACTTATCTATGGTTACTCCAAGACTTCGTGGAGTGCCTGAAGGAGGGATCACAGCATTGTCCAAGGATATTGCAAGATCTTGATGTGAGGATGAGTCAGCTGGGATTAACAATAATTCAGTCTTGCTGGGATTAAGCATCAGATGGTGAGCTGCCAACCATGAGGAGATGCTTGCCAGGTGTGCAGATATCCGTGCAGAAACATCAGTATCTGAGGGAGCAAAAGAAAGACCAAGTTGAGTGTCATCTGCATAGTAGTGGTATGAGAACCCATGTGAGGATATATCATCACCAAAAGACTTTGTATAAAGAGAGAACAGAAGTGGACCAAGAACTGATTCCTGGGGACCACCAATGGAAATTCGACATGGGGAGGATGTGGATCCCCTTCATGTAACCTCATATGAGCGACCTTCTAGGTAGGAAGCAAACCCCTGCCATGCTACACCAAAAATTCCTAGACTCCTGAGAGTAGAAAACAGTCTTGTGGTTGACTCTGTCAAATGCTGCTGAAAGGTTGAGCAGGATGAGAACTGATGACATCTTGGACTGATCTTGCAGCATGTAGCTTCTCTGTAACAGCCAAGCGTGCAGTCTCTGTGGAATGTGCTGCTTTCAAGCCAGATTGATTAGGGTCAAATAGGTTATTCTGCAAAAGATACAAAGACATTTGGTTATAAACAGAGCGTTCAATAATTTTATAAAGGAAAGAAAGAAGTGATCCTGTAGTTGCTGATGTCTAATGGATCCAGAGAGGGTTTCTTTAAGATGGGTAAACCCAGGCTCTTTTGAACACTGTTGGTACCTTACCAGATGAGATGGAGTTATTGATGATAGTGGATGTAATGAAAGATCTTGAGAGATAATCTGGAGTATTAAGGGCGTAATAGGATCCAGTGAGCAAGTGGTAGGATTGCATGATAAACTGACTTGCTGGATGTCTTCATTTGTGAGACTGGAAAACTGTGCAAGAGAAGACCACATGGAATCTACACACGTGTAGTGTAGGAATTGGGGTGGGAGTAAATTTCGCATAGATTTGTTTAATCTTCCCATCAAAGAAGTTAGCAAAGTCTTCAGCGAAGTATGGGGCAGGTGGAGCAGATGGATTGAATAATGATGAAAATACGTTGTGAAGTTGCGTGGGTCTTGTGCAGCAGTGTCCAACTTTTTCTTGTAGAAATCTGTCTTAGCAGAATTCACATCAAATAAAAATGTGGTCAGGAGAGCATGGTAGGAAGCCAGGTCTGATTCAAGTTGAGATTTCTTCCACTTTCTCTCAGCTTCTCTGAATTGTCTACGATTGCCTTGAAATAGCTCCGAGGACAGGGTAAGATGGAGGCGGATGGTTTGCTGTGGCGACCCCTGAAGGGAACATCCGAAAGGACTTGAAATAGCTCCGAGAGCAAGGGAGAACATGCAAACCCAGGAGTCACACCCAGAACCTTCTTGCTTTGAAGCAGATCTAATAACCACTACACCACTGTGCCACCCAGAACGTATCACATATAAAGTGTTCAAAATAAAAGGGAAGAGCTGGTTCTCCACTACACAACATCTTAAAGATCAAATTTTAAATTTGGTTCTGTGTAAACAAACTTCATTAAGATCATATTCACTGTTTATCAAACTATTTTAAGCTTCAGTAATCAGTTATGAGGCAGTGGCTAGATCCTGCTTGCAGCCGGTCTAGAATGGAGAAATAGGATGACTCGTTTCCTCTACTAGTTCGAGGGTTCACCTTGGGCAAGTAATAGTACCCTCTTGTCTTCCTACCTATGGTCACAGGTCAAAGTGCTGGCAGCAGGGCGCTGGTAGTTGCCAAAGGCAGATGAACTAATTTTTTTGGTCAATGGCAGAGGCTTCAACTGGCTTTTAGAAGAGTCACTAGTTGGCCAATGGATGGCAGTACTGACTGGGTAGCATTAGACTGGTCACTGTGGAGGCAACCTCGTTATCTCCTAGGTCTGTTGCACATCTGTGTACCAATTAGGGTCAGACACTGGGGTCTAGAGAGGCTTCTCAATGGAGGCATGTCACCGAAAGCCTTATCGTCACCGTGCAAGGATTAATTGAGGTGATTTTTTTTATGAGAAAGAACATCCCTAGAATGAAAGTCCTGTGGAGATGGAAACAAGCGTGACAGTAGCAGGCCTGAGAAGCTGAAAGCTACTAGCAAAGCCTCTGCACACAGGAGACTCATGCTAGATTGTCGATAGCTTGTCAATCCTGAACAAAAGCAACGATCTAGCTGTATGAGTGTCCAGGAAGCCCATTTCAGGGACAGCACTGCCTGCCCCGCTATGGGGAAACCCCTTGAAAAGATGTAGGTAAACAAAGCTTGCTCAAAAATTCAACCTAGCTAGCAACTCGTGGCCAGCGGGTCTTCATCAAAGCGAGAGGAAACAAAACAAATTTACTGTGGCAACATGGAAAGTAAAAACGATGTCCAGATGTGCCTCTCCCCAGCCACTTCCTCCAGCTCTTCCGAGGGGACACCAAGGCGTGCCGAGACAAGCCGAGAAACATAGTCTGTCCAGCATATCCTAGGTCAACCCGGTTGGACATGCCCGAAACACCACACCAGGGAGGCGTTTGGGAGGCATTCTGAGCAGATACCTGAGCCACCTCAACTGCCCCCTCTCAATGTGGAGGAGCAGTGGATCTACTCCGAGCTCTCCCTGGATGGTAGAGCTTCTCACCTTATCTCTAAAGGAGAGCCATGCCACTCGGCGAAGGAAGCTCATTTCAGCTGCTTGTATCTGCGATCTTGTTCTTTCGGTTACTACCCAAAGCTCGTGACCATAGGTGAGGGTTAGAACATAGATCGACTGGTAAATTAAGAGCTTTGACTTCCGGCTCAGCTCGTTTTTCACCGTGACGGACCGGTACAGGCTCCGTTTTACATCTGTCTGTCGATTTCCTGCTCCAGCCTTCCCTCACTGGTGAACAAGACCCCAAGATACTGAAACTCCTCCACTTAGGGCAGGATGTCATTCCTAACCTGGAGGGTGCATTCCACCCTTGTCTGATTGAGAACCATGACCTCGGTTTTGGAGGTGCTGATTTTAATTCCAGCCGCTTCACACTCGACTGCAAATCGCTCCAATGAGACCTGGCGGTTCCAACTTTATGAAGCCAAAAGGACAACATCATCCGCCAAAAGCAGAGACGAAATCCGATGGCAACCAAACCAGAACCCCCCAACGCCTCGGCTGCGCCGAGAAATTCTGTCTATAGAAATTATGAACAGAATTAGTGAAAAAGGACAGCCTTGGCGGACTCCAACCCTCACCGGAAATGAATTCGACCTGTTGTTACCAATATGGACCAATCTCTGGCTCCAGTGATACAGCGATAGAATGGCTCGTAGCAACGGGTCCGGAACGCCATACTCTCGGAGCACGCCCCACAAGACAGCCCGAGGGACATGGTCGAAAGCCTTCTCCTAATCCACAAAACACATATGGATTGGACAGAATGGGCAAACTCCCATGCCCCCTCTCAGATCCTGTGGAGCGTATAGAGTTGGTCAAGAATGCTACGGCCAGGAAGAAAACCACATTGTTCCTCCTGAATTCAAGGGTCGAATCCCCTCCTCTCCAGTACCTCTGCATAGACTTTCCCAGTTCGGCTGAGGAGTGTGATTCCCTGATAATTGGAACACACCCTCCTGTCCCATTTTTTAAAAAGGGGGACTACCACCCCGGTTTGCCAATCCAGAGGTACAGCCCCCGATGACCACATGTTGCAGAGATGTGTCAACCAAGACAATTCTACAGCATCCAGAGCCCTGAAATATTCATTAATTTCATCAAACCCCGGAGCCCAACCACCAAGAAGCTTTTTGATTACCTCAATGACTTCCACTCCAGTGATGGGCAGACCACCACCCAAACCCCAAGGAATTTCCTCCTCCATGAAGGGCATGTTTGTGGGATTGAGGAGGTCTTCAAAGTATTCCCTCCACCTAATGACGACATCTCCAGTCGAGGTGAGCGGCTCCCCACCTCCACTGTAAACAGTGTTTGTGGAGAACTGCTTCCCCCTCCTGAGACATAAGATGGTGGTCCAGAACTTTTTTGAGGCCAACCGATAATCATTCTCCACTCCCTTACCAAACTCCTCCCACGCCTAAGATTTTGCATCCTCGACAGCAGCGGCTGCAGTTTGTTTGGCCTGCCGGTACTTGTCTGCTGCGTCGGGAGTCCCACAGGCCAATAAGGCCCGATAGGCCTGCTTTTTTGGCTGTACGGCCTCATCACCACAAGTGTCCACCACCAGGTTCAGGAGTTACCGCCATGACAAGCACTGACGACCTTCCGGCCACAGCTATGGGCTGCTGCCTAAGCAACGGAGGCACGAAACATGGTCTATTCGGATTCCATGTCACCCGCCTCCTCCAGGACATGGTTGTAGCTCTGCCGGAGATGGGAGTTAAATCCTCTCGGACAGGAGACTCCGCCAAACATTCCCAGCAGAATCTAATTACACGCTTGGGCCTGCCGGGTCTGGAAGGAAGCCTCCCCTCCCATTGAAGTCAGCTCACCACCAGATGGTGATCGGTTGACAGCTCAGCTCCCCTCTTCAACCGCGTGTCTAGAACGTGTGGCCAAAAGTCCGGTGACACGACTGCAAAGTCGATCATTGAACTGTAACCTAGGCTGTCCTGGTTCCTAATGCACTTATGGACACCCTTATGTTCGAACATAGTGTTTGTGATCGACAAACTGTGATAAGCACAGAAGTCCAACAATCAAACACCATTCGGGTTCAGACTGGAGAGGTCGTACCTACCAATCACACCCTTCCAAGTCACACTATCATTGCCCACATGGGCATTGAAGTCTCCCAAGACAGTGAGTGAGTCTCCCAAGGGAGCATTCTCCAACACACCGCCTAAAGACTCCAAGAAGGATGGGTGCTCTGAAATGTCACTTGGTGCATAAGCACAAATAACAGTCAGGACCTGTCCCCCACCCAAAGGCGGAGGGCAGCTTCCCTTTCATTGGCCGGGAGAACCCCAATGTTTGGGCACGAAACGGGGGGCAACAAGGATGCCCACACCGGCTCGCCGCCTCTCCCCATGAGTAACTCCTGAATGGAATAAGGTCCACCCTCTCTCGAGATGGGTGGTTGCAGAGACCAAGCTGTGCATTGAGGTGAGACCAGCTATACCTAGTCAGTATTTCTCCACCTCACGCACCAGCTCAGGCTCCTTCCCCACCAGAGAGGTGACATTCCATGTGCCAAGAGTCAGAGTCAGTAACCGAGGATCGGTCCGACAGAACCCATACATTCAGTTGCCACCCAACTCACATTGCACCTGACCCCTCTAGCCGCTCCCACAGGTGGTGGGTCCATGGGAGGGCGGACCTATGTCTCCTTTTTGGCCTGGGCTTGATTGGGCTCCATGGGAAGAACCCCGACCACCAGGTGCTCACGTTCAAGCTTCTCCCCCAGGCCTGACTCCAGGGGGGACCCCGGTGACCCCCATCTGGGCAAGGGAAACTGTGTCTTTTTCTTTTTCTTTTGCATAGGGGTCTTCTGAACCACACTTCATCTGTACCTTCACCCAGGACCTGTTTGCGTCGGGTGACCCTACCAGGGGCATTATGTCCACAACAACATAGCTCCTAGGATCATTAGGTCACGCAAATCCCTCCACCATGATAAGGTGGCGATTCAAGGAGGAGCAGTTGCTATTATTATTATTAGTAGTAGTCTCAAATTGGCTGTTATAGCTGAGGGGTGGGTTGCGAGATTGGGTTCTTGCAGCCTCTCGAAGTGCTCCTCAAGGCATGTGTCTTTCATAGCCTCTGACAGCCAAGCCCAACTCCAGCCTCCACGTGGCAAAACTGGAACTACAGACAAAAACAGGGGAGAAGGCGGTTACTAGTGCCAGTTGTCTAGGGTAGATGAGACTCTTCAGTCAGGGAAGGCATCTCATCTAGGGAAAGGAAACCTCTAATTCCAAACCTCCACTCTCTTGTGGCTAAACCTGATCACAGGAAAGGCTTCAGGAAGGTCACCTTGAGGATAAAGACCCAGGGTGGAGCCCCGTTAGATGGCTGCATCTGTACTGCACCTGTATCCGGCAGTTCCTGCAATTGACCTGGCACCAAGTCGTATCGGTTCATCCTTTCCCTTGGATCCTGTCAGTGACACCAAGAGGAGGACACTGCAGTCTGGGCAGCACAGCGTTTGCATACTACCCACCCAGGCCTTTGGCACACATCTGGAGAGTGGCCTCCAGCAGAGTCAAAAGACTCTGGCAGCAACCAATGGGATAAGGCAGCTACCGGTGATGAGCTCCGACCAATTGGAATAATGTTGGAGAGCCTTGCTCGTTGGTGGGAGTGGTCTTTCAAGCCTCATTGGGTAGCTACCACCTGCCTCAAGCCAGGCAGCCCCTGGACAGTGAGGTGCTACCCTTTCACACTTGCTTGCTCTACTGGGTGTGTAGAGCAGAGGGGTCACCTGAATGGCAAGCATAATTCCTGCACGAGGAAACCTAAAGCAAAATCAACAGAAGTCTGCAACACTTCGATTCACCAGCTGGAATGTCCATACAATATGTCCTGGACTCTCTTCAACTCATCGATGACTCCCGCAAGACAGCCATCATAAACCAGGAGCTGGCTACACTTAACATCGATGTCGCCTGCCTCCATAAAATCCAGCTGCTCAATAGTAGGTCCATCAGAGAAGCAGACTACACTTTCTTCTGGCAGGGCCTGTCCCTGGATGAGATCAGGCAGCATGGTGTAGGTTTTGCCATGAGGAACTCGCTGCTTGCCTCCGCTGAAACACCAACCAGAGGATCATCAAGATTGCTCACCTTGCACATGAAGACATCTCTAGGCTACATTAATATCTTATCAGCCGATGTTCCCAGGCTTACCTCCACTTCTGAAGTGAAGGACCAGTTCTACGAGGCACTAGGAGATGCATGGACAGAAATCCCGAACTCTGAGAGCATATACTTGCTTGGTGACTTCAATGATCGTGTGGGTGCCAACTGGCAAGCTTTGCCACCATGGCATAGGCAGGGTGAACGAGAACGGACAGAGACTGCTCAAGCTCTGCTGCTATTGCGGCCTCGGCATCACCAACTCGTAAAAAAGTGTCTTGGAGACATCCTTGGCCCTGCTACTGGCACCAGCTAAACTTTGTCATCACCAGGAGGGCAAACCTCAGCACAATCCTTCTTGCGTGATCCTACCACAGTGCTGATTGGATCTTCCTGGACTTCAGCCGGATCTTCCACCATGCCAAGATGAAGAGTCTCCCCCACATCAAGACCTATGATATGTCAGATTCCACCAAGGCCCAGTGCTTTACCGCCAACTTCCAGAAAAGGTTCACTGTGCAGCCACCACCAAGTGACTCGGGCAACATTGATGCTATGTGGAATCACCTTCGTATTGTCATCTATGACTCAGCTATAACTCAGCCATAACCGCCTTAAAAAAAAAAAAAAAAAAGAAAACAATTGGATTTGAGGCACAAACTCGCAGCCAGTCACAGAGACCAAAAGAAAAGCAGTGTTAGACCACAAGCAAAATTCTTGCCCTAGTACACATGACGCTCTCAAAGCAGCTAGCAGCAAGGCTCAGCAGACGGCCCTCCTCTGTGCAAACAAGTACAGATGCTCCCCGACTTACGTTTTTAATTGGTTCCGGATGTTGAAAGTGAACGCAAGTTGTTACAGTGATATATGACGTAATGACGCTCATACTGTGCTATACATCCATAAATACCATTACCGTATCTCATAAAACACCCCTAAATCAATTATTATAAACATAACATTGTAAAATAATATCAAATATATCAAATAATATCAACATTAATTTCAAATAAGTTACTTGTTTATACCAAGGCACTTTACATGAAGCTTACAACAGTCAGTCAACGCTTACAATATGTGAAGCGCTCAATACCGAAAGTAGTGTACTTGCTGTGGGTTATACAGACTTCCGGTCTTTCAAGTGCGCAAGGGTGCCGTTGAACTCGTTTAGAACACAGCCTGCACGTGAATCCCAGCAAAGTGGAGAGTTCTTTCTTTTGTATAAGTAAGTAAGTAAACTTTATTCAAGAGATGCATACAAAGAACAAGTACAAATCCTAATATAAAAATAAGTATATACGCTTAGGATTCTGCCAAAAGATAATAAATATAAAGATTGTGCCGATCTAAGCAGATAGTTAATTCATCTCTGTGTATGAGACTTGCACCCATGCTAGTAGGCTTACACTTCTGACCAACCATATTTGCTTAGGGTTACAGAAGTCCGCAAAAACAGTGTAAACACAAAGATCACAGAGACGACGTGCTGAGACATACATATATATATATATATATATATATATATATATATATATATATATATATATATATATATATATATTGTATGTAGTATGTATGACTAAACTCAAAATTTGACTTTTTTTTTGGAAAAACAACAAAAAACCCCCCGTAAAATCGAAAAAACGTAAAATGGATGAACGTAAGTCGGGGAGCGTCTGTACTCGCAGAACCTATGCGCCCAGATCCAGTCAAGCTTTGCCTGCGGCTATGCCAAATAAATTTACGAAGGATCAAAACTGCCACCAGTTCCACCAGCATCAACACAGCCCCACTCAAGCCCAAGTCTGGCAAAACCATCTTTTTTTTTACAACTGCAACAATGGGGCGAGCATTACCTCGAGCGTTACATGACACAGAATACTGTCATGGTCCCTGCCCTTAATGCTTTGCTCAACCTACGAGTCATGGAGGAGCTCGACAATACATCCACACTGGTGGAGCTCGGCAAAGCCATTGACTCTCTGATCTGTGGTAAGACATCAGGGAAGGACAGTATTCCACCAGAAGTCCTGAAACAAGGGGAGCAAACCATCCTGTGGTTGCTTCATGACCTCTTGTGTCTGTGCTGGGAGCAAGGCCACATTCCTCAAGACATAAGCGATGCCAAGATCGTCAACTTGTATAAAAACAAGGGAGATCGTAACGATTGTAATAACTATCGTGGGATCTCCCTACTGAGCACTGTCGGCAAGATTTTTGCGCGAGTCACCCTCAACCACCTTCAGAGCCTTGCGTCTATCCCGAGACACAATGTGGCTTCAGAGCTAGGAGATCCACAGTGGATATGATCTTCTCTCTCTGTCAGTTGCAGGAGAAGTGCTGTGAACAACAGCCTTGCTTTTGTGGACCTGATGAAAAGCCTTTAATTTGGTGAGCAGAAGCGGGCTTTTCCAGATTCTTCAAAAGATCGGTTGCACTGATACACGAGCTGCTGCTCACAGCAAATGTGGCCTTCAGCACCTGGTCAACAAGTTGTCCACTGCCTGCAGGGAGTTCGGGCTGACAATCAGCCTCAAGAAGACTAACATCATGGCACAGGATGCCGGGTCCCCACCATCCATCACAATCTGGGACTCACAGCTCGAGGTTGTGGATGCCTTTACCTATCTGGGCTCCACTGTGACCAGCTCAACCAGCTCAACATCTCTTGACATTGAGATCAGTTCAAGAATTGCCAAAGCTGCTGGGGTCATGGCCAAACTCAACAAGCGAGGGTGGAACAACAGCCTGCTGAGCAAAAGGACTAAGGTCTGTGTTTATCACAATCTGTGTCCAGTCTACTCTCCTTTATGGCAGTGAGTCATGGACGACCTACACCAGACAAGAAAGATGCCTCAATGTGTTCCATCTCCGCTCACTTCGCACTTGCTGCATATCAGATGGCAGTACAAAGTCCCAAATACTGAGGTTCTTCAGCATGCTGGTTTTATGAACATAACTATTACGCTCATACAGAGATGTCTCTGTTGGCTCAGCCATGTGCACCACATGAATCCTTAGCGTCTACTACGAGAAATTCTCTACGGTGAAATGCAAGATGGCATTCGTCAAGTCGGTCGACCTTTGCTGCACTTCAAAGACACAATTAACCCGAGATTTCAAAGCTGCCAACATCAACAAAATCATTTGTGACTACACTGCTGTAAACCGTGACTTCTGGCGGCAAAAGGTAAATGCTGGGGCGTCGAAAGCTGAAGAGGATGGGAAAACCCAGATTACCACCAAGATAGCAGTGAGAAAGAAGCATGCAGCCTCTATGCACGCCCAATCCACATACATCTGTAACAACTGCAAGAGGGACTGCCACTCCAGGATCGGCCTTTACAGCCACACAACATCCTGCCCCCCACCCCACCCCACCACACCCCCGGTGTGCTAACATTCGCATCGATGAGACGAGAATGCCGACAACGATTATTATTATTGTTACTGTTATTAAGACTATTATTATTATTATTTATACAGTGGAAAAGTACCGAGATCTCTGAATATTCAGTAGATTATCAGACCCTGTAACCTTACTATATTAAAGTAAAATTATTTGCTGAGAAGAGAAATGGGGCATGTTTATAAATCTCCATGTTTATCGGTCTCTCATTTTCTGACCCTTTTCTAAGATCACTAAATTTTAATCTGTTTTATATTACACAATCAATTCCATTTTCTTACAAGAAATCAGAACAAATCTCACACCACTGAGTGAAGGAAGTCCTGCTTTCTCTTTTTCTTTCTTCCTTCTCCTTCTCATTTTTCTCTTTCAGTCTGTTTTCAGTCTGCACCTGTTTTTTCTTTTTCTCGTGAAAAATTTCATTCTGTTCTTGCTTCCACTTTTCAAAAACCTGCTCAGAAGAAAGAGGAGAGAATTTAACAATGGTGAGAGAAGATTCACTACCACTCATACTGCAGCTGAACGTCTTCTGTCTGAAATCTGTTTCATCATTTGTCTCCAACATTCTCTGTCTGTAATCTGTGTAACATCCTCCAGCAGGTAATATGATTGACATTTTTATTCTGTAATCGGAGTAATATTATCTGCTTGTAATCATTATAATGTTCTTTATATTTTCTATGTAACATGCTTTTTCTGTAATAATCAGATCATAATCCCTACCTACATTCATTGCTAATTTTACCTGCTTTGCAGTTTCTTTCCTTTCATCTTTATCTTTCTTATCTTTCTGCAGTTTTCTCACTGCCTCTTGTTTTTCTCTGATCTTCTTTTTCAATTCCTCACATTTCTTTTGTTGCCAGGCTTCATAGGAGGCTTTGGCTTCAGCTTTCTTACTCATTTCCTCCTGAAACAACGACAACACTTTAATCCCTTTGTAGATTGTATACACACACACACACACACACACACACACACACACACACACACACACACACTACCCTCCATAATTATTGTCACCTCTGGTTAAGATGTGTTCTTTCTAATAAATTCAATTTTTTTTTCTAAATAATGTCGAACCTCAATGAAAAAAAGAGGGATTTTTCTAACCTTCAAGTGCATTTATTCACTGTGGAAACTCTTACATTAAGAAATGGGTTTTTTTTACACCGATGTGCCATAATTATTATCCCCTGATGTTAATACTTTGTTTAACCGCTTTTACCAACAAAACAGCACGTAGTCTTCTCCTATAATGTTTCACAGGAGAGGAGAATACAGAAAGATGGACCGTGGACCTTCCTTTCTGCACAATCTCTCTAAATTATCCAGCAAAATGGTCGTCTCCTCTGCTCTCGCCTCTTCAGCTCACTCCACAGGTTGTCAATGGGGTTGAGTTCTGAGGACTGAGATGGCCATGGGAGGAGTTTGATTCTATACCTGGTAAACCATTTCTGTGTAGATTTGGCTGCATGTTTAGGGCCATTATCTCTCCGAGAGACCAGTGAAGGCCCATCTTCAGTTTCAGGCAGAGGCAACCAGATTTTTATATAAAATGTTCTGGTATTTGAGTGCTTTGAACATAATATTCAGTATGGATAAAGCCCAATATAAATCTACTACTACTATTTCAAAGCTTTCATGATGTCATGCATCCTAACAAAGTTCCCAGGGCCTCTGGGAGAGAAACAGGCTACAGCATCATCAATCCTCCCCCAAACTTCACCGTAGGCATGAGATGCTTTTCTGCTTCTCATCTATTGTGTTCTGCTGGACCCACTTAGTTTTTTTGCCAAAAAGCTCCATCTTGGTCTCATCTGACCAAAGCACATGGTCCCAGTTGAAGTCCCAGTACGAGGTAGAGTTAATACTTTGAGGACCTCCTCAATCCCACCAACATGCCCTCCATAGAGGAGGAAGACCCTGGGACTTTGGGGGGGGGGGGGGGGGTCTGCCCATCATTGGAGTGGAGGTCACTGAGGGAGTCAAAAGTTCCTCAGTGGCCAGGCTTCAGGGTTGGATGAGATCTGCCCTGAATATCTCAGGGCTCTGGATGCTGCACGACTGCCTTGGTTGACACGTCTTTGCAACATCATGTGGTCATCGGGGGCTGTACCTCTGAATTGGCAAACCGGGGTGGTAGTCCCCTTTTTTAAAAAGGGGGACCGGAGGGTGTGTTCCAACTATCGGGGAATCACACTCCTCAGCCTACCCTGGAAAGTCTATGCAGGAGTACTGAGAGAAGGATTCGACCGATAGTCGAACCTCGGATTCAGGAGGAACAATGTGGTTTTCGTCCTGTCCGTAGAACTCTTGACCAGCTCTATACGCTCCACAGGATCTTGGAGGGGGCATGGGAATTTGCCCAATCTGTTCACATGTGTTTTGAGGATTTGGAGAAGGGTTTGGACCGTGTATGTTGGACTGTCTTGTGGGGCATGCTCTGGGAGTATGCACAGTAATACCATGGACAACAGTCAGGTCGGCAGTCTTACCCATGATTGCGGTTTTGAGTAATGAACCAGGCTGGGAGTTTTTTAAAGCCTCAGGAATGTTTTGCACGTGTGTAGAGTTAATTGGTTGATTCAGATGATTAGGTTAATAGCTCGTTTAGAGTACCTTTTCATGATATGCTAATTTTTTGAGATAGGAATTTTGGGTTTTCATGAGCTGTATGCCAAAATCATCAGTATTAAAACAATAAAAGACCTGAACTATTTCAGTTGGTGTGCAATGAATCTAAAATCTATGAAAGTTTAATTTTTATCAGTACATTACAAAAAATAATGAACTTTATCACAATATGCTAATTTTTTGAGAAGGACGAGTGTGTGTGTGTGTGTGTGTGTGTGTGTATATATATATATATATATATATATATATATATATATATATATATATATATGCATGCTGTATAATGTTTATATTTTATTATCAATAAATATCACAGTAAAAAATTATTTTTTTCTTAATCATTACTACATTTTACTACATTAATACTGTATTAACGAACAAGACTGTCTTTAAGATGCATATTTTAGCACATGTAATAAATAAAGTTGATGAGCCATACGATGAAGTTATGGGAAAAAAATAGTGGAAGCTAAACTAAGATTGACTATGGTTTAGAAACAGTGGCACGGAGGAAAACACAGGAGGCAGAGCTGGAGGTAGCAGAGATGAAAATGTTGAGGTTCTCTTTGGGAGTTTGGAGCATGGATAGGATCAGGAACGAGTACATCAGAGGGACAGCACATGTAAGAGGTTTTGGAGACAAAGTCAGAGAGGCTAGATTAAGATGGTTTGGACATGTACAGAGGAGGGATAGTGAGTACATTGGTAGTAGGATTGTTACGTGGCCCTCTTAAATTCATACCAATGGAAAATACCAAAGAATATCAAGAGAACCCGTACAGAATGACCAAGTAAATGACCAACAAACAAGATGGCTAACTTTAAATAATCTTTTAAATACTTAACCATTAAGCAAGGTATGATACAGTTACAATGTTGTGCACAGGAACCATTTATTATAAGAACTGTGTGTGCACAGGTTAGAGTTCACTGTGGGGGAATTGATCTCACCAAACTCGATTGCAACTGACGAACTGCAATTTATGCATGTACATGTCCATACAGTCATTCAGTGGATTTCCTCATGACACACCAAGGTCTTGAAAGTCACTGCTGGGGACAAAAACCACTCCTGAGGAGATGCAGCCAAACAAAAAGGACAGTCCTCCAGAAATCCTTCGTGGATCCACTCTTGAGTTGTCCTAACAAATATCCAGGATAGCCAAGCAGAAAGTCCTCGCCTGAGTGAAGGACAATTCAGCCCTGGAATTCACCAAGAACCCTTACAGATTCAAAATTCTGCTTCTTCTCCTCTTGTTAGTTATATCACAAACCAAGTGGTCCTGGTTTCCCCGAACAAGTTGTTTTCTCTCTGGTACAAGCCTGAACAAGCCCAGGCAAGCCCAGACAAGCCCCAACATGTCGGAGTTGCTCCTCCCCTCCGTTGGATTGCACAACTCCAGTCCTTTCCACTGTTTTCGATAGGATACAGCACTCCCCTGTGAATTCACAACACCCCAAAGCATTGTACAATACCACCAGTACACGTGCACCCAGGTCTCACGCCACTACTACCTTAAAGTACATGTGTACTTAAACATATTGCATCTGTGTGTGAAACTATCAATAGCCCTGACTCACAAATGTGTACCAGTGAGTAGATAAAGCAAACATATTATATAAGTATTTTAGCAAAGATACGCCGGACCCCATATTTAGACTTCGTGACCACCTTTTATATTACACATCATTAAGACACTTATTAAGGCCAATCGCTATGACTCTACCCTAGTATATAACAAGGATGCTGAGGTTGGAACTACCAGGCAGAAGGCCTAGAGGAAGACCAAAGAGAAGATTTATGGATGTGGTGAAGGAGGACATGAAGGTAGTTGGAGTAAGAGAAGAAGATGCAGAGGACAGGGTGAGATGGAGGCAGATGATTTGCTGTGGCGACCCCTGAAGGGAAAAGCCGAAAGGAAAAGAAGAAGTTGTTAAACCATTTTATGAACATATTTATTAATTAAACCATTATTAAACATTTTTATTAACACACACACACACACCCCTCTCTGTACCCTTGATGCAGTCCCACCTCCACCTTGAACTCTTCTGTCACACCAACAGCGCACACCACCACTGTCTTACATCTCTCATACATGTCCTGCACCACTCTAACATACTTGTCTACCACTCCAGACTTCCTCATGCAATACCACAGTTCCTCTCTCGGCACCCTGTCATATGCTTTCTCCAGATCCACAAAGGCACAATGCAACTCCTTCTGACCTTCTCTGTACTTCTCTATTAACATCCTCAAAGCAAACACTGCATCTGTGGTGCTCTTTCTTGGCATGAAACCAAACTGTTGTTCACAAATGCTGACCTCTGCCCTTAGTCTAGCTTCCACTATTCTTTCCCATAACTTCATTGCATGGCTCATAAACTTTATCCCTCTGTAGTTGCCATAACTCTGTATATCTCCCTTGTTCTTAAAAATGGGCACAAGCACACTTCTCCTCCATTCCTCCGGCATCTACTCACTTTCTATGACCTTTTTGAATGTTCTTGTCAGAAAATCTACTGCTACCTCCCCTAGACACTTCCATACATCAACCGGTATGTCATCAGGACCAACTGCCTTTCCACTCTTCATCCTCTTCAATACCCTCCTCACTTACTTCCTGGTCCTCAACGGTCACCCCTTCTCCTCTTTTTTCTCTCATTTTCCTCATTAATCAGCTCTTCAAAGTACTCTTTCCATCTTCCCAGCACACTTCTGTCATCAGTCAATACATTTCCCTCTCTGTCCTTTATCACTCTAACTTGCTGCACGTCTTTCCTATCTCTATTTCTCTGCTGTCCTAACCTGTATGAATCATTTTCTCCCTCCTTATTGTCCAACCTATCATACAAGTCATCATACGCCCTCTGTTTGGCCTTTGACACCGCTACCTTCACCTTACGTTGTGTCTCCCTGTACTCCTGTTTACTCTCTTCGGTCCTCTCTGTGTCCCACTTCTTCTTAGCTAACCTCTTCCTTTGTACACACTCCTGCACTTCCTCATTCCACCACCAAGTCTCCTTATCTACTATTCCTTCCAGAGGACACACCAAGTACTCTCCTAAAGGTCTCCCTGATCACATTGGCTGTGGTTGTCCAGTCATCTGGAAGCACTTCCTGACTACCCAAAGCCTGTTTCAAATCCTCCTTGAAGACAACATGACACTCTTCCTTTTTCAGCTTCCACCATTTTGTCTTCTGCTCTGCCTTTGCCTTTTTCACCTTCCTCACCATCAGCATCATACTGCACACCACCATCCTATGCTGTTTGGCAACACTGTTACCCACTACTACTTTGCAGTCACTGACTTCCTTCAAATTACATCGCCTACACAAGATGTAGTCTACCTGTGTGCTCTTACCTCCGCTTTCATAAGTCACCCTATGCTCCTGTCTCTTCTTGAAGAAAGTATTCACCACAGCCATTTCCATCCTTTATGCAAAATCGATCAACATCTGTCCTTCTGTGTTCCTGTCCTGGATACCAAACCTGCCCATCACTTCCTTATCCCCTCTGTTGCCTGCACGAACATGTCCATTGAAGTCTGCCCCAATGACCACGCTTTCACCTCTGGGGGTACTCTGCATCACTTCATCTAGCTCACTCCAGAATCTCTCCTTCTCTTCTCGCTCACATACTGCCTGTGGGGCATAAGCACTAACAACATTGACCATCACGCCTTCAATTTCTAACTTGAGACTCATCACTCTGTCTGACACTCTTTTCACTTCTAGAACATTCCTGACAAACCCCTCCTTCAAGATGACTCCTACTCCATTTCTCTTCCCACCCACACCGTGATAAAACAGCTTAAACCCTGCTCCTAAGCTTCTAGACTTGCTACCTTTCCACCTGGTCTCCTGAACACACATTATGTCTACCTTCCTCCTCTGCATCATGTCAGCCAGCGCTCTATCTTTTCCTTGCATAGTTCCAACATTCAAAGTCCCTACTCTCAGTCCTAGACGCACGCATTTCCTCTTCTCTCTCTGCCTACGGACACGCCTCCCGCCTCTCCATCTTCGACGTCTTCAACCAACAATAGTCCAATTTCCGTCAGCACCCTGTTGGTTGACAGCACTGATGGCGGTCGTTGTTAACCCGGGCCTTGACCGATCTGCTATGAATTTTGTTTTGATCATTTGCATGAGAAATGTGGCAGAAGTTTTACGCCGGATGCCCTTCCTGTCGCAAACCTCTGCATTCATCCGGACTTGGGACCGGCATAAAGGGGAGAGACACTGGTTAGTGCCCCCCGCCTCATGGCTGCATTAATAAAATGGTTTAATATGTTAACAAAATGGTTTAATAAATAATTTTCTTTTACTTTTAACACATATTTCATACAAAATTGGTGTACTTTTATCATTTTTAAAGGGTTTATGGGGTTTATCCAGTCCAAGGACTGGAGCCTTGGAACGAATTAGGCATTTAACATCTAAGATGCGACCCCTACTTACGAAAAGATGCGACCCCGCTATACGAAAAAAGCTCTGGAACGGATTAATTTCGTAATTTGGGCGCCGACTGTAATTATCATCCGGGAATTAAGTAAATAAACAAGATTACTCACCTCTGACTTTTTTTCCTCTTTTAGTTTCTCTTCTTGCTTTATGGATCTAAAGGTCGCCTGCAATTTTGCTTCTTTCTTCTTCACCCAGTCCTGTGGACCAACCAAGTTTTTAAAAATATATCTTTAATCACATGCTATTGATAACATGTTTCGGTTCTGCTGCTGATCTGCAGGTCTGTGGTACGAACTGAGTGGAGATCAAGCTGTTTCAGAGTCTGGAGCATCTCACACACTCATTCATTTGCTGAGCTGTTAAAGTCGTGGGAAGGCTGAAACATATCTCAGACAATGCTGAGTAAAGGCGGGTACAGCTCGCTAGACCAACATAGGGCCAGCACACACAAGCATTCACACTCAGATCACCACCTAGTAGCAAGTTGGAAAAACCACTTAGCCTAATTTGCATATCTTTGGATTGTGGGAGGAGACCAGAGTACCTGGAGGAAACCCATGAGAGAATATGGAGAGCATACAAAAACACAGAAACTCCTAAGGCTGAGGCTTGACTCAGGACCTTTTGCTCTGAGGCAGACATGGTAACCACTACGCCGCCATGCAGCTGCCTGGTCTAAATGTTGTGTTGCAATCAGACCTGATAAGCAGCAGCTCTGAGGGAATCAGCATTGTTTACACCTGTCTCCTGCAAAAACTTCTGCTCCAGAACCTTCAACATCCCCAGATATTTGGACCCAGCAGTGTATGAGGACGTGCTTGTAGACTTCCTGGAGCTTCCTCTTTGTGAAACCGAAGATCTGCAATCCGAGTGAGGACAATTTAAAAGACAGAACCAAGAATTTCCTTTAACTAAAGGTAGAAGTTTGATCTGACCTGGCTTCCCATGTGGGGGAAGCATCCTCAACTTTTATAGGAGAGACTTCAGAACCAAGCTACATGACAAAAATATTAACAATAAACCTACATCCACTTGTTTATTTTATTATTATTATTATTATGAGAGAAATATAATTTAAACCTACCTGATGTTCTTGTTTTTTCTGTTCTGCTCCTAAGAAATCTGCTTTCAGAAAGAAATTAATTTTATCATCATGCAGAACATGCGTTGCTGCTTTTATCTTCCGCTTTCAAAACCAAATTAAAACTTTAAACGATGTAGAAAATGTAATACCTGTGCGCTCAGTGCCCTCTAGTGTTCCAGAGAGTGTGTTCGCTGTTACAGACAGCTCGGCCTGTAAACACCCACAGTGACACTTCAGGTGAGTAGGTGTTTAGCGTTTACCTGAATACAGGTAGTGACATCTCGACTATTGATTTTAGAACAACATGTTTAACATGAAAACTTCTGTGACTTTACAATATCCTTTTAGGAGACTTGCTGGTGATTACAACCAACATTCTGAAAAACATGGATGTTTTTTTACTGGGCTAGAATTAATAGTGTGTGTGTGTGGGGGGGGTGTATATGTGAATCTACCCTCAAGTTCAGAGGTGAAGGTTTTGTGTAAAGTGCAAAAGAATGTTCCCACCTCAGTGACACAGACAGGTAAAGAGACCCTCATCACTGCTGAACTTGTACTTCCTGTATTCACATGTCTGTCATCACTCCAAGAATTCACTGCAGTCTGAGAGATGTTGGATCCACAAGATGTAGACGCTCCTCTGAATAGACAGTGTGTGGGTCCATTTATTACATTACATCCACTACCATTTAAGGGAGAAGCTCGCTCATGGGGTTCAGGTGTCGGACGTGTGGCATTTAACACACCTGTAGATAAATGAAATACAACTCTGTATATAAACATGTTGAATGTTTGTGTGTGTTAGAGACGTGATGTCATGATCAGTAAGACTTAAGAGCATCACCATTTCCAGGTGTACACACACACACACACACACACACACACACACACACACACACCTCCATGAGAACTTGGACTTTTACTTTAACCAAGAATCGTGGCAGTGAGAACTCACACACAGAGCCGGATTCCCATTGTCTGTTCTCTGAATACAGAGGTAAGAATAAATCTGATTGGCTCCTCCTGTATTGTGAGGATTTTGATGGACTCTTTTTTCCTGTATGAGATTCTATTTGGCTGCTCCATTGTGTAGGTGATTCAGAGTCTGATCTGAGGGTGTCTGATCTGATGGTGTCTAGTCTGAGGACATCTGGTTTAGCAATGCCCGATCTGAGACTGCTGGACATCCTCTGACTCTTCAGAAAGGAGACTTTTTTGGGTCCGACGTTCTCCTCGTCCTCATCTGAGAGTTGAAAGTCATTAATAGAAGTTTTCTTTCTGAATGTATTGAACATGTTGATCTTCTTCCTCCTCGTCTTCTTCAGCGGTTCTTTGAGAATGTCTGCAGAGACACCAACATTAGATTCTATCAAAACTTGAGCAATTTCTAAGGAGGTTCTCATAGAGAAACAAATTTTGACACACACAGTTTGGTGAAACCAAGAAAGAACACCACAGATGCAGTGTTTGCTTTGAGGATGTTAATAGAGAAGTACAGAGAAGGCCAGAAGGAGCTGCAGTGTGCCTTTGTGGATCTGGAGAAAGCATATGACAGGGTGCCGAGAGAAGAACTGTGGTATTGTATGAGGAAGTCTGGAGTGGCAGAGAAGTATGTTAGAGTGGTGCAGGACATGTATGAGAGATGTAAGACAGTGGTGAGGTGTGCTGTCGGTGTGACAGAAGAGTTCAAGTTGGAGATGGGACTGCATCAAGGGTCAGCTCTGAGTTGCTATGGTGATGGTCAGGCTGACAGACGAGGTTAGGCAAGAATCTCCATGGACTATGATGTTTGCAGATGACATTGTGATCTGTAGTAAGAGCAGAGAACAAGTGCAGGAAAATCTAGAGAGGTGGAGGTCTGCCCTGGAAAGGAGAGGAATGAAGGTTAGCCTCAGTAAAACAGAATACACGTGTGTGAACGACAAGGACCCTAGAGGAACAGTAAGGTTACAGGGGGCAGAGATAAAGAAGCTGGAGGATTTTAAGTACTTCGGCTCAACAATCCAGAGCAATGGAGAGTGTGGAAAAGAGGTGAAGAAGCGTGTGCAGGCAGGCTGGAATGGTTGGAGAAAAGTGTCCGGTATGATGTGTGATAGGAACGTAGTGGCAAAAATGAAAGGAAAAGTATGGTATGGTATGGTTTAGAAACAGTGGCCCTGGGGAAAAGACAGGAGGCAGAGCTGGAGGTAGCAGAGATGAAAATATTGAGGTTCTCTTTGGGAGTAACGAGGATGGATAGGATCAGGAATGAGTACATCAGAGGGACAGCACATGTAAGATGTTTTGGAGACAAAGTCAGAAAGGCTAGATTGAGATGGTTTGGACATGTACAGAGGAAGGATAGTGAGTATATTGGTAGTAGGATGCTGAGGTTAGAACTACCAGGCAGAAGGCCTAGAGGAAGACCAAAGAGAAGATTTATGGATGTGGTGAAGGAGGACATGAAGGTAGTTGGAGTAAGAGTAGAAGATGCAGAGGATAGGGTGAGATGGAGGCAGATGATTCGCTGTGGCGACCCCTAAAGGGAAAAGCCGAAAGGAAAAGAAGAACATATCTCGGCTTATCAAAGCTACTCAGGGATCAGAGTATGGCCCTTTGTATGGCCCTGTGACTTTATAGCACTGCCTATTTTCCCATCTTTGTCAAGTACTGGCAAAGATAGGCGGCACCTACCTGCAACCTTAGTAGGATTATTCGGGCCGGCAAATGAGTGAGTGATATTAATGCTCATAGATAATTGATTGGATTCTTGTCAGAGTTGGTAAATATGATTTCTAGATCTTTTCAATCACTCACTCATTTGCGAAAATCATTCATTGCTACTCGAGTTGAGCCTATCTCAGTCCACTCTGGGTTAAGGCGGGCTACACACTGAGCAGCTTGCCAGGCCGTTACAGGGACAAAAGATACACACAATCATTCACAGTCACACCTGGGTGAAATTTGGAACAGACAGCCTTGAATCACCCTGTCGTGGTGAAAGGGTGTGTGTGTGTGTGTGGGTGGGGGGGGGGGGGGGGGGGGGTAATGATCCTGGGAGCTACATTGTCCAGGCATTAAGCCCCTGGTAGGGTCCCCCGAGGCTATCAGGTACCAGGTGAAGGTTTAGAGTAAGTGCAGACCAGTCCTTCGCGGGGCAGAAACATGCTGATGTCTATGCAGCTCATCTTTACGAAAGTCAGCACTAAATCTTTAACATGAACCTCGGCCACAAACAGTGAGAGACACAGCCGACCTTTGATAACCCAGTCAGCTGCACTGGGCGGAAAGCAGCAATGACCCAGTGATAGTGGGGCTTGAACCCCCTATTTTAAGATGAGCCATCCAGAACCCTATTGCAGCAAGAAATATTATAAAACTATCTTGTAGTTTTTGGTTCATGCCCTCACCATAAAACTGAACTGATTCATGAGCTCTGAACAATTTCTTGAAACATCTCTAATACCATATAATACAAAAGTAAATATAACATACTAATAGAAAAAAACAATATCAATCACACGTGACCCCAGATTAATTATTATTCGGATTAAATCAGTTCAGAAGTTTATGATTTATTAAACAGGGCTTTGATTGTAACATATCTGTTTATAAACGTACCATCATCATCAGCAGCAGAAGCATCATTAAATGTATTAAATTTAAATTGAGAGACTCCGTTCTTGACAGCTGTCTCACTGACTGTTGCTTCCAGCTCATCCCGTAACAAAAAAAAAAAAAAAAAAAAAAAAAAAAAAAAAAATATATATATATATATATATATATATATATATATATATATATATATATATAAATAAATTATTGACTGAATAGGCAGCATGTTGGCAAAATGATTCGCACCTCCACTTTACAGCAAGAAGGTCCTGGTTTCAATTCTCAGGCTCGGGCCATTTCAGTTTGTACGTTCTCCCACACTTGTGTGGGTTTTCCTCCGGGTACTCCGGTTTCCTCCCACAGTCCACAAACATATACAGTAGAATTAATGGCTGGTCCCTAGATGTAAGTGTAAATATTAATGTGTGTGTGTGTGTGTGTGTGTGTGTGTGTGTGTGTGTGTGTTGATGCTGAGGTCTGATGAGCTCGTCAGAGTGTACTCTGTGCCAGTCTCCCTGCAAACCTAACAGGATTAAGTAGCTTAGAAAATTAATGAACGAATAATGGGCATTGGTGACCTGGAGGTAAAGGGCGCTGGATCACTGATCCTAAGGTTGGGGGTTCGAGTCCCACTCTCCACAAGGTTGTCACTGTCCCCCCCAGTGCAACTAACTGGGTTATCAAATGTCGGCCATGTCTCTGACTGTCTATGGTGAGAGGTTCATGTAAAAAAACAATTTCTGACTTTCAACAGGAGTAGCTGCATAGCCATCAGCATGTTTGCTGATTGCTGACCTTCATGAACTCTGTGCTTGGATTTTGTGCATGGCTCTTACTAATTTTTATACATATTCACCTTCTGACATTCTTTCATGTAACAATGGGATAAATCAGAAAATCATGCTGGAAACCCTACATACTCTTCGGAAGTTGGGAATATGCAGTGTAAAGAGAACTCGTCGAGTACGCAAAAGTGTGTCAAGAAAGTTGAGTGTCAGCACCTGCCACACATTTAAAGAACACGACATCCGAATGGGCGTTTTGAATGCAAGATCTGTGAAGACCAACCTGTATCATAATAACAAGGCTCAAGCAATCTGTAGCCTGGTACAGGACAACAAGCTGGATGCTCTAGCAATCACAGAGACATGGCTGAGACAAGGTGAGACTGATTCTTTTACTGTGGATAGACTGGTACCTCCAGGTTATACAAATTCAAACAGATCACCCGACATCATAAATGTGGAGGAGGTATCGGCGTAATATACAATGAAATCCTCTCTTGCCAACTGCTGGACATTGAGACTGACCAAACAACTTTTGAACTTTTACCACTTCAGCTTACCTCTGACAATCAATGCCTGAACCTGCTGATACTCTGCAGACCTCCCAAAAATGCACCAGTTTTCTTTGAAGAGTTTGGTGAATTACTGAACAAATTGGAAATGGAAACTTGCAGGTTTTTGATGTGTGGAGATTTCAATTTCCACATTGATAACAAAACGGATTCATATACCAAAAAGTTTCGCACTATTTTGGACTCGCACAACTTGGTACAGATGGTTTATGAACCTACGCATGTTGGTGGACACACCCTAGATCTAGTCATCACAAGGGAGAATGAGTTGCATGTACACAACATCAAGTGTGATCATTCCATAAACTCCGATCACTGTGGTGTATTGTTTGATGTCAATATCAAAGTCCCAAGAAGAATGAGGAAGAAAATTGAATACCGGAAATGGGAGACCATTGGTATTGATGACCTCAGCAAGGACATTGCTATTTCATGCTCAGAGTACCAGGGTCTATCTGTGACTGAGAGTGTGGAGTATTATGACAAACGGATCCGCCAAATCATGGATCACCATGCTCCCCTAAGAACAAGCCCCATTACTACTCATCCGGAATCCTCTTGGTACAACGAGGACATACGTGCCGCTAAACGCAAGCGTTGAAAATATGAACGGCGTTACAAGAAAACCAGATTAATGATCCACAAACAGACTCAAGACTGTCAAAGGAATCTTGTGTGCTCTGCTACTTCTTCTTTTACTTCCGGCTGCTCCCTTCAGGGGTCGCCACAGCAAATCATCCGCCTCCATCTCACCCTGTCCTCTGCATCTTCTTTTCTGACTCCAACGACCTTCATGTCTTCCTTCACCACATCAAATAAGCTTATTATAAGCAAGCATTGGAAACAGCTGATGGGCAGAAGGAAGTATTCGCAATTGCCAATAAACTCTAAGCAAAATTGTGCAGCACTTCCTTCCTATTCAACTGTGGATGAACTTGCAAACCGGTTCTCCACATTCATCACTAATAAAATAGCAGGGATAAGACAGTCGCTGGCTGTAGCACAATGTCTTAACCAACCACCATTTCACTGTATATCTCAACCTCTTTTGTACTTCAGACCAGTCACAGAAGAAGAAGTTTCCAAAATCGTCATTAATTCACCAACCAAATCCTGAAAACTGGATCCTATTCCAACATGGCTTCTGAAGAAAACCTTACACATCACTCCCAATGCCGACGCACATAATCAATGCGTCTCTAAGTGAAGGTGTCATGCCAAACAACCTGAAGTGTGCGGTCATCACTCCTCTCCTGAAGAAGAAGAGCTTAGATTCTGAACAGCTTAAAAACTTCAGATTCATTTCCAAGCTCACATTCATCTCAAAGCTGATAGAGCGAGCAGTTGTAACACGACTCAAGGATCACCTTTCCCTCAATGATTGCCAGGAGGAAT
This sequence comes from Plotosus lineatus, assembly GCA_024760905.1. NCBI lineage: Eukaryota > Metazoa > Chordata > Actinopteri > Siluriformes > Plotosidae > Plotosus > Plotosus lineatus. The sequence continues at coordinate 491,601 of CM045731.1, forward strand.
TCCAGTCAGCTTATCGTAACTTTCACAGCAAGGAAACGGCTCTGACACAGGTTCAAAATGATCTTCTCAGAGGAGTAGATGAAAACAGAGCTGCTATCCGTGTCCTCCTAGACCTCTCAGCTGCATTTGATACCATTGACCACAAGATACTCCTCTCAACTTTGGAATGTATTTGTGGTTCATTTTCTGTAACCGTTAAGGCGTGGATGTCCTCCAACTGTCTGAAGTTGAATGATGACAAAACTGAGCTTCTAGTTTTCAGTTCAAAACAAATTCAAAATTCTCTCACCATTCCAGAGTTCTGCATTGGTGACTGTGTGATTTCTGTGAGCAAAGAAGCCCGGAATCTTGGTGTAATATTCGACTCCCACCTCAGTATGGAATCCCACATTAACAGCGTCTGCAAGAGCGCATATTATCATATTCACAACAATCGCAATATCAGGCGATGTCTTGATGTGAAGTCCACTTCAGCACTCGTCCAAGTGTTCATCACGTCGAGACTCGACTATTGCAATGCTCTGCTATGTGGAACATCCGAGTATTTACTTGACAAGGTTCAACGTGTGCAGAACACTGCAGCTAGGGTCATCACACATTACCAGAAGTACGATCACATTCCTCCTGTACTACACAGCTTACACTGGCTGCCAGTCAGATACAGGATTCAGTATAAGATAATGCTCCTTGTGTTCAAGTGCATGAAAGGCCTTGTTCCCAACTACCTCGCCAATCTTCTTCCAGAGTACCAGCCACTCAGATCTCTCCGATCAAACTCAAAGAATCTGCTGGAGATACCAGCCACCCGAACGCACACATTTGGTGACCGTTCATTTGAGAAAGCGGCTCCAATACTGTGAAACAATCTACCGATCCATGTCAGATCCCAAGTGAACATAAACACGTTCAAGTCACGACTTAAAACACATCTGTTCACACTTGCCTACCATGCCTATCAATAAGTTCTCAGACTCACCCCCAGCGCTTTTGAGTGGCATGTGCCAGAATTAGCGCTATATAAATATTTGTATGTATGTATGTATGTTTCTGCCCTGAGATGGCCTGGCGAGCTGTCCAGGGTGTACTTTGCCCTCACCCGGAGTCAGCTGGGATGGGTGCCAGCCTTCCTGCGACCCCAATTATGATTAAGATAAGATAAGATAAGATAAGATACAGCTTTATTAATCTCACAATGGAGAAATTCACTGTTACAGGCTCTTGAGGTACTATCAGTAGGGGGTGCAAAAATAGATACAAGTACAAACATACACACATACATATATTATATAAGTAAATAAATAAATAGATACATAAATAGTATAAATTACTAAACAATAAAAAAAAAAAAAAAAAAAAAAAAAAAAAAGAAAAAAAGAATGGAGCAACTTTATAGACTGGCCTATATTAAAGTGTAATGTATCTGAGTGCAGAGTAGATGGGTTGATATGGTTGATATGGTTCACAGTCAGTGGGGTAGATGTGGCTGATTAAAGTGCACGGGGGTTTTTATTGCACATAACCGGTATTTTCACAGACAGTTACAAAGTGGCGTTGTACAGTCTGATAGCGGTGGGAATGAACGACCTGCGGTAGCGCTCCTTCCTGCACTGAGGATGCCTCAGTCGTCCACTGAAGGAGCTGCTTAGCTCCTCTACAGTCTGGTGCAGTGGGTGAGAGCTGTTGAACAGGATGGATGTGAGCTTTGCTACCATCCTCCTCTCACTCACCTCCTCCACAGAGTCCAGTGGGCAGCCGAGGACAGAGCTGGCCCTCCTGACCAGCTTGTTCAGTCTCTTTCTGTCCCGCTCTGTGCTGCCGGGGCCCAGCAGATGGCAGCGTAGAGGATTGCAGAGGCTACCACAGAGTCATAAAATGTCCTGAGCAGAGGTCTGCATATGCCGAAGGACCTGAGTCTCCTCAGAAGGTGGAGGCGACTCTGGCCCTTCTTGTACAGGGCGTTGGTGTTGTGGGACCAGTCCAGTTTATTGTTAAGGTGAACACCCAGGTACTTGAAACTGTCCACTGTCTCAATGTCCTGTCCCTGGATGTTCACTAGTAAGTGTGTGTGTGTGTGTTTGAGTGCTTCTCCTGAAGTCGACCACCATCTCCTTCGCCGCCCTAGTGTTCAAGCACAGGTGGTTGCGCTCACACCAGTCCACAGTCGACGATGACCGACCGGTACTCCAGCTCGTTCCCCTCTGACACCACGGCCCACGATGGCGGAGTCATCCGAGAACTTCTGGAGGTGGCAGCTGTTTGTGTTATATATGAAGTCCGAGGTATAGATGTTAAAAGGAAGGGTGAGAGGACGGTGCCCTGCGGTGCCCCGTGCTACAGACTACCACCTTTGACTTACAGCCTGCGCAGCCGCACGCACTGTGGACGGTTAGTAAGGTAGTCAATAATCCAGGCAGCAAGATGCCCGTCCACTCCCACGTCCTCCAGCTTCCCCGCAGGCGCGCTGGCCTGATGGTGTTGAAGGCGCTGGAGAAGTCAAAGAACATGACCCTCACAGCGCTGCCGGCGATCTCCAGGTGGGTGAGTGCCCGCTGCAGAAGGTAGATGACGGCGTCTTCTACTCCGATGTTGGGCCTGTAGGCAAACTGCAGCGGGTCTAGGGTGGGGCTCACCATAGAGCGGAGGTGTTCAAGGAGGAGCCTTTCCATGGTCTTAATGAGGTGGGAGGTCAGGGCGACAGGTCTGTAGTGGGCTGGTTCCTTCGCTTCTGCTGTTTTGGGAACCGGAACCACACAGGAGGTCTTCCAGAGGACTGGAACCTTCTCCAGGCTGAGGCTCAGGTTGTACAGATAGCATAGTACCACACAGAGCTGGTCTGCGCAGGTCCTCAGCAGCCTGGGACTGATGCCATCAGGTCCTTCAGATTTCCTCTGATTTAGTCGCCTCAGCTGTCTCCTCACCTGGTCTGATGTGAGGGAGAGGGGGGGGCTGGGGTGGGCTGCAGAGGGAGGGGATGTGTCTGTCGGGCTGTAGCAGTCAAGTGAAGTTGGCCTGGGGAGGGAGGTGTCAGCTGGTCTGGAGACGTGTGAAGAGGGGAGGGGAACGGGAGGGGTGCAGAGGGGAGGGGAGAATCAAACCTGTTGAAGTAGCAGTTTAGTTCATCCGCCCAGCGCTGGTCACCATCAGCTGTCCCTCTGACACTCTGACCAAATCCAGACATGGTCTTTAGTCCTCTCCAGACGTCCCGCACGTTGTTCTGAGCCAGCTTCTCCTCCATCTTCTTCCCATAGTCCTTCTTTGCCCTCCTGATCCTCCACTGGAGCTCACGCTGGACCTTCTTCTGCTCCTCTCTGTCCCCCGAGATGAAAGCCCTCTTTTTCTGGTTCAGGAGGACTTTGAGCTCAGGGGTGACCCATGGGTGGTTGTTGGAGAAGCACCGTACTCTCCGTGTTGGCACGGTGCTGTCCACGCAAAAGTTCATGTAGTCGGTGATACAGTGTGTGAGGCCGTCGATGTCATCACCAAAGGAGTTACAGAGCATGCTCCAGTCTGTGGTCTGGAAACAGTCCCTAAGCCTCTCGTTGGTCTCCTCGGTCCACACTTTCACAGACCTCTTCTGTGCAGGTTCCTTTCGCACCCTGGGTGTGTATTGGGGGAGCAGGTAGACCAGGTTGTGGTCTGATCGTCCCAGTGGGGGGAGGAGCTGTAGCGTCCTTCACATTTGCATACAGTAAGTCCAGTGTTTTATTGTCTCTTGTGGCGCACTTCACGTGTGCGTGAACGTCGGAAGAGAGGGGGAGAGAGGGGCGTGGTTAAAGTCCCCGCTGATCAGAGTCATGGCGCGGGGGTGACGAGTCTGTGTCTGATTAACGGCGCTGTGTAGACGCTCACACGCGGCCGCCGCATCAGCCGAGGGCGGAATGTACACGCAAAACACAATCACGTGTGAAAACTCCCTCGGTAGATAATATGGCCACGCGCTTACCGCGAGCAGCTCTAGGTCCCGCGTGCACAGCTGCTCCTTCACGTGCACGTTTGCCGGGTGGCACCATCGTTCATTCACATAGACCGCCACACCCCCTCCTTTCTTCTTACCGCTCTCCGTTACACTCCGATCTGCACGCGCGAGTGTAAATCCGTTAAGAGAAACCACAGAGTCCGGTGTGAGTTCATTCAGCCAGGTCTCCGAGAAACACATGAGGCTGCAGTCCCGGTACTGCCTCTGCTGCCGGGTCAGTGCCGCCAGCTCCTCCGTCTTGTTGGCGATCGCGCGGACATTTCCCATGATGACAGAGGGAACACATGTCCTCCGCGTCTTTCGTCCCCCTCTGCAGCCTCTCCTTTTCCTCCGTATTTCCAAAGGAACAACGGGCTTTTCCGCGTGAAGGAGGGCGGGGCGCCAGAGGCCGAGGAGGGTCTCACGTGTGTAAGACCTGCGTTGCTCAGAGCCGTCGGTGAATGAGTTTCCTGACGCTGATCCAAAAAGTGAAAATAAAAGTGCACAGAAGAACAAAAGCATCATGAAAGTATGTTTTCCAGATGCAGGATTGAAGAAAGAAAAAGAAAATTTGAAAAAAGATAAAGAAACACGCCTATATACAATAGAAAAGAGAAAAAAAAGAAAAATAAACTGAAGAGCTCCTGTAACTGGCTGCAGGTCACCCGGCGCCATCTTGAAATCTAAGCTTTACAGAAAATGATTAATATCATGCAGAATCGGGAAAGCCACCGCAGTGATGTCCAAACTGAACAAGCGCGTATGGAGTAACACCCAGGTAACGGAGAACACCAAGCTACGTGTCTACCAGGCCTGTGTACTCAGCACACTCCTTTATGGCAGTGAGGCCTGGTCCACGTACGCCGGTCAGGAAAAGCGGCTCAACAGCTTCCACCTCCGCTGTCTCGGGCGTCTGCTCCATATAAAATGGCAAGACAGAGTAACCAACACCGAGGTCCTACAGCGTGCTGGCATGCCAAGTCTGCTCGCACTGCTGAGCCAGAGACGACTTAGGTGGTTGGGTCACGTACGGCGAATGGACGAGGGGCGCATCCCTAAAGACATGTTGTATGGAGAGCTGAGTGAGGGCTCCCGCCGCACAGGAAGACCACAGCTTCGGTACAAGGACGTGTGCAAGCGGGACATGAAATCATCCGGCATCGACATCTTCTTAACGGATTTACACTCGCGCGTGCAGATCGGAGTGTAACGGAGAGCGGTAAGAAGAAAGGAGGGGGCGTGGCGGTCTATGTGAATGAACGATGGTGCCACCCGGCAAACGTGCACGTGAAGGAGCAGCTGTGCACAGGGGACGTGGAGCTGCTCGCGTAAGCGCGGCCATATTATCTACCGAGGAGTTTTCACACGTGATTGTGTTTTGCGTGTACATTCCGCCTCGGCTGATGCGGCGGCAGCGTGTGGCGTCTACACAGCGCCGTTAATCAGACACAGACTCGTCACCACCGCGCCATGATTCTGATCAGCGGGGACTTTAACCACGCCCCTCTCTCCGCCTCTCTTCCGACGTTCACGCAATACGTGAAGTGCGCCACAAGAGACAATAAAACACTGGACTTACTGTATGCAAATGTGAAGGACGCTTACAGCTCCTCCCCCCTCCCCCCACTGGGACGATCAGACCACAACCTGGTCTACCTGCTCCCTCAATACACACCCAGGGTGCGAAAGGAACCTGCACAGAAGAGGTCTGTGAAAGTGTGGACTGAGGAGACCAACGAGAGGCTTAGGGACTGTTTCCAGACCACAGACTGGAGCATGCTCTGTAACTCCTTTGGTGATGACATCGACGGCCTCACACACTGCATCACCGACTACATGAACTTCTGCGTGGACAGCACTGTGCCAACACGGAGGGTACGGTGCTTCTCCAACAACCACCCATGGGTCACCCCTGAGCTCAAAGTCCTCCTGAACCAGAAAAAGAGGGCTTTCATCTCGGGGGACAGAGAGGAGCAGAAGAAGGTCCAGCGTGAGCTCCAGTGGAGGATCAGGAGGGCAAAGAAGGACTATGGGAAGAAGATGGAGGAGAAGCTGGCTCAGAACAACGTGCGGGACGTCTGGAGAGGACTAAAGACCATGTCTGGATTTGGTCAGAGTGTCAGAGGGACAGCTGATGGTGACCAGCGCTGGGCGGATGAACTAAACTGCTACTTCAACAGGTTTGATTCTCCCCCCTCCCCCTCTGCACCCCTCCCCGTTCCCCTCCCCTCTTCACACGTCTCCAGACCAGCTGACACCTCCCCCCTCCCCAGGCCAACTTCACTTGACTGCTACAGCCCGACAGACACATCCCCCTCCCTCTGCAGCCCACTCCAGCCCCCCCTCTCCCTCACATCAGACCAGGTGAGGAGACAGCTGAGGCGACTAAATCAGAGGAAATCTGAAGGACCTGATGGCATCAGTCCCAGGCTGCTGAGGACCTGCGCAGACCAGCTCTGTGTGGTACTATGCTACCTGTACAACCTGAGCCTCAGCCTGGAGAAGGTTCCAGTCCTATGGAAGACCTCCTGTGTGGTTCCGGTTCCCAAAACAGCACAAGCGAAGGAACCAGCCCACTACAGACCTGTCGCCCTGACCTCCCACCTCATTAAGACCATGGAAAGGCTCCTCCTTGAACACCTCCGCTCTATGGTGAGCCCCACCCTAGACCCGCTGCAGTTTGCCTACAGGCCCAACATCGGAGTAGAAGACGCCGTCATCTACCTTCTGCAGCGGGCACTCACCCACCTGGAGATCGCCGGCAGCACTGTGAGGGTCATGTTCTTTGACTTCTCCAGCGCCTTCAACACCATCAGGCCAGCGCGCCTGCGGGGGAAGCTGGAGGACGTGGGAGTGGACGGGCATCTTGCCGCCTGGATTATTGACTACCTTACTAACCGTCCACAGTATGCGTGCTGCGCGGCTGTAAGTCAAAGGTGGTAGTCTGTAGCACGGGGGCACCGCAGGGCACCGTCCTCTCACCCTTCCTTTTTAACATCTATACCTCGGACTTCATATATAACACAAACAGCTGCCACCTCCAGAAGTTCTCGGACGACTCTGCCATCGTGGGCCGTGTGTCAGAGGGGAACGAGCTGGAGTACCGGTCGGTCATCGTTGACTTCGTGGACTGGTGTGAGCGCAACCACCTGTGCTTGAACACTAGGAAGACGAAGGAGATGGTGGTCGACTTCAGGAGAAGCACTCAAACACACACACACACACACACACACACTTACTAGTGAACATCCAGGGACAGGACATTGAGACAGTGGACAGTTTCAAGTACCTGGGTGTTCACCTTAACAATAAACTGGACTGGTCCCACAACACCAACGCCCTGTACAAGAAGGGCCAGAGTCGCCTCCATCTTCTGAGGAGACTCAGGTCCTTCGGCATATGCAGACCTCTGCTCAGGACATTTTATGACTCTGTGGTAGCCTCTGCAATCCTCTACGCTGCCATCTGCTGGGCCCCGGGCAGCACAGAGCGGGACAGAAAGAGACTGAACAAGCTGGTCAGGAGGGCCAGCTCTGTCCTCGGCTGCCCACTGGACTCTGTGGAGGAGGTGAGTGAGAGGAGGATGGTAGCAAAGCTCACATCCATCCTGTTCAACAGCTCTCACCCACTGCACCAGACTGTAGAGAAGCTGAGTAGCTCCTTCAGTGGACGACTGAGACATCCTCAGTGCAGGAAGGAGCGCTACCGCAGGTCGTTCATTCCCACCGCTGTCAGACTGTACAACGCCACTTTGTAACTGTCTGTGAAAATACCGGTTATGTGCAATAAAAACCCCGTGCACTTTAATCAACCACATCTACCCCACTGTGAACCATATCAACCCATCTACTCTGCACTCAGATACATTACACTTTAATATAGGCCAGTCTATAAAGTTGCTCCATTCTTTTCTTTTATTGTTTAGTAATTTATACTATTTATGTATCTATTTATTTATTTACTTATATAATATATGTATGTGTGTATGTTTGTACTTGTATCTATTTTTGCACCCCCTACTGATAGTACCTCAAGAGCCTGTAACAGTGAATTTCTCCATTGTGAGATTAATAAAGCTGTATCTTATCATATCATATCAACACCTGGGAAGGCACTGCTGAAACACGCCAGCTCTGGAAGACCACTGTCAACGAGGGGGTCAACAAAGCTGAAACTAACAGAATAAACAAGCTCGCTGAGAAAAGAGGAAAGAAGGGGCAGCCCCCATGGCTCCTCAAAGCCCTTTTGTATGCAGTAATTGTTTAAGAAACTGTCGCTCTCGGGTGGGCCGTTACAGTCACTCCCGCAAATGCCCACCATAGCGCTACACAGCGCGACATAGGCTGCAGACGACGACGACAGAAAATGATGACTAACAATAATAATAATTATTATTATTATTATTATTATTACAATGATCAGTATATAGAAGTGTTTCTCACCTGGAAGGTGGTTCTGTTACAGCTTTTAGGACTTTTAGTGTAGGTCAGAGAAATGCGGAATTTCTCATCAGTCATTTCTCTAAAACTCACGGCTGAGATTTTAAATAAATCTTTATAAAAACACCATTAAGATACAAACTCTCTCTGATGTTAATTACAAATCTCTTTCCAGGATTTTATTCAATTACTCTTTTTAATCATTGATTACACCCAGTAGTTTTATTACAGAAGCGACGTCAGTTTACACACGTTACCATGAAACAAAAGCGCGAGGCGGAGAAAGTAATGACGCACTTCCGGAGATACGTTCTCGACATAAAAAAATACTTCTAGTTCCGATAACCACCAGCAGGTGGAACCAAATAACACACACACACACACACACACACACGCACACGCACACGCTCACACACGTGACACACACATGCACACACACACCTGACAGATAAGATAAGATAAGATAAGATACAGCTTTATTAATCTCACAATGGAGAAATTCACTGTTACAGGCTCTTGAGGTACCATCAGTAGGGGGTGCAAAAATAGATACAAGTACAAACATACACACATACATATATTATATAAGTAAATAAATAAATAGATACATAAATAGTATAAATTAATAAACAATAAAAGAAAAGAATGGAGCAACTTTATAGATGTGTATTACATGTATACTAAACTAAACAATATTACTACTTCTACTATATACATAGAATGTACAATTCCGCTCGATAATAGTCTCCAAATTCAATTAAGTTTTATTTCTATATTGCCTTTAATATGAACATTGTTACAAATCAACTTTACATAAAACAGATTTAATAAACCATTTAAGTATTTCTGTATTAACCCCTCACATCTCAACGAACAAACAGGTGGGAAGGAAAAAAGTCCCTCAGAAGACCCGTGGAAGAAACCTGGGAGGAACCTGACTCAGAAGGGAAACCTATCCTCATTTGGGTAAAACCAGATAAAAATACAAAGCTTGCAGCCAACTTCACTACAGATTAACATGAAGTCTTGTTGGTTCTGTAATGGGAATTGTAGTCCTAAATAATTTTACTAAAGAATTTATATCACCAGCAGTGAAACATCATCATTCATAGGTTCTGAGTAGATATTTAGGTCCATCTGGATCATCATCATCAGGAACAAGGAGCTTCTGAGATCAGAACTCCAACGAGTAGTACCACATCAGGAATGATTACATCATTCAGAGAGTAGAAGGAATCTCACTGGTATCTCAGAACTAGCATGCATAGCTCAACAAAAGAAGTAGGCGTTTAAATATGCTTATCATTCTGAAATGGCTAGTTTACTAGTTCTGAGTGCAAGCAGAGACTGTCGATGCCATCAGAATTGAAAAGAGAGAATCAGAAAGAAGATAAACATGAGGGTAGCTGTAACATGAGGCAATTTGCCGATGGACCTGAGTGAATGATGTGAAAAATCGCTTATAATTTCCATTTAATGTTGTACAAAGCTACATCATCATCATCATCATCATCATCGTCTTCCGCAAAGTCCGGGGTCGGGTCGCGGGGGCAGCAACCTAAGCAAAGAGGTCCAGACGTCCCTCTCCCCAGCCACCTCCTCCAACTCTCCCGGGGGGACACCGAGGCGGTCCCAGACAAGCCAACAGACATAGTTCCTCCAGCGTGTTCTAGGTCGACCCCGGGGTCTCTTCCCAGTTGGACATGCCCGAAACACCACACCAGGGAGGCGTCCGGGAGGCATTCTGACCAAATGCCCGAGCCGCCTCAACTGGCCCCTCTCAATGCGGAGGAGCAGCGGATCTAATCCGAGCTCTCCACGGATGGTAGAGCTTCTCACCTTATCTCTAAGGGAGAACCCCGCCACCCGCCGAAGGAAGCTCATTTCAGCCGCTTGTATCCGTGATCTTGTTCTTTCAGTCATTACCCAAAGCTCGTGACCATAGGTGAGGGTTGGAACGTAGATCGACTGGTAAATTGAGAGCTTCGCCTTGTGGCTCAGCTCCTTCTTCACCACGACGGACCAGTACAGGCACCGCTTAACAGCAGAGGCTGCAGCGATCCGTCTGTCGATCTCTTGCTCCATCCTTCCCTCACTCGTGAACAAGACCCCAAGATACTTAAACTCCTCCACTTGGGGCAGGACCTCATTCCCGACCCGGAGGGTGCATTCCACCCTTGTCCGACTGAGAACCATGGCCTCAGACTTAGAGGTACTGATCCTCATCCCGGCTGCTTCGCACTCGGCTGCAAATCGCTCCAATGAGAGCTGGAGGTCCTGACTTGATGAAGCCAAAAGGACAACATCATCCGCAAAAAGCAGAGATGAGATCCAATGGACACCAAACCAGAACTCCTCAACGCCTCGACTGCGCTTAGAAATTCTGTCCATAAAAATTATGAACAGAATCGGTGACAAAGGACCGCCTTGGCAGACTCCAACTCCCACCGGAAACGAATTCGACCTGTTGTTACCAATACGGACCAAACTCTGGCTCCGATGATACAGCGACCGAATGGCTCATAGCAACAAATCTGGAATGCCGTACTCTCGGAGCACGCCCCACAAGATCGTTCGAGGGACACGGTCGAAAGCCTTCTCCAAATCCACAAAGCACATGTGGACGGATTGGGCAAACTCCCATGCCCACTCCAGAATCCTGTGGAGCGTATAGAGCTGGTCAAGAGTGCTACGGCCAGGACGAAAACCACACTGTTCCTCCTGAATCCGAGGTTCGACTATCGGTCGGATCCTCCTCTCTAGTACTCCTGCATAGACTTTCACAGGTAGGCTGAGGAGTGTAATTCCACGATAATTGGAACACACCCTCCGGTCCCCCTTCTTAAAAATCGGGACCACCACCCCAGTTTGCCAATCCAGAGGTACAGCCCCCGATGACCACGCAATGTTACAGAGACGTGTCAACCAAGACAGTCCTACAGCATCCAAAACCCTGACATATTCCGGGCGGATCTCGTCCAACCCTGGAGCTCGACCACCGAGGAGCTTTTTGACAACCTCAGTGACCTCCACTCCAGTGATGGGCGGACCCCCACCAAAACCCCCAGGGTCTTTCTCTTCAACGGAGTGCATGTTGGTGGGATTGAGGAGGTCCTCAAAGTATTCCCTCCACCTCTCGACGACATCCCCAGTCGAGGTAAGCAGCTCCCCACCTCCACTGTAAACAGTATTTGTGGCGAACTGCTTCCCCCTCCTGAGGCGTAGAATGGCGGTCCAGAACCTTTTTGAGGCCAACCGATAATCACTCTCCAGGCCCTCACTGAACTCCTCCCACGCCCAAGATTTTGCATCTGCGACAGCCTTGGCTGGAGCACGTTTGGCCTGCCAATACCTGTTTGCTGCCTCGGGAGTCCCACAGGCTAATAAAACCCGATAGGCCTCCTTCTTCAGCTGGATGGCCCCCTTCACCGCAGGTGTCCACCAACGGGTTCAGGGATTACCGCCACGACAAGCACCGACGACCTTACGGCCACAGCTATGGGCTGCCGCCTCAGCAATGGAGACATTAAACATGGCCCATTCGGATTCCATGTCCTCCGCCTCCTCCGGAACGTGGTTGTAGCTCCGCCGGAGGTGGGAGTTAAAGGCCTCTCGGACAGGGGACTCCGCCAAACGTTCCCAGCAGACCCTGATTACACACTTTGGCTTTCCAGGTCTGGAAGGCAGCCTCCCCCACCACCAAAGCCAACTCACCACCAGGTGGTGATCGGTAGACAGCTCAGCTCCTCTCTTCACCCGAGTGTACAGAACATATGGTTGCAAGTCCAATGACACGACTACAAAGTCTATCATCGAATTGCGACCTAGGGTGTCCTGGTGCCAAGTGCACTTATGGGCACACTTATGTTCGAACATGGTGTTCGTGATCGACAAACTGTGACAAGTACAGAAGTCTAACAACGAAACACCATTCGGGTTCAGACTGGAGAGGCCGTACCTACCGATCACACCCTTCCAGGTCACACTATCGTTGCCCATATGGGCGTTGAAGTCTCCCAAGACAACGAGTGAGTCTCCCGAGGGAGCGTTCTACAACACCCCCCCAAAGACTCCAAAAAGGGTGGGTACTCTGAACTGTCATTTGGTGCATAAGCACAAATAACAGTCAGGACCCGTCCCCCCACCCGAAGACGGAGGGAAGCTACCCTTTTGTCAACTGGGGAGAACCCCAACATTTGGGCACCGAGACGGGGGGCAACAAGAATACCCACACCGGCTCGCCGCCTCTCCCCATGAGCAACTCCAGAATAGCATAAGGTCCATCCTCTCTCAAGATGGATGGTTCCAGAGCCCAAGCTATGCGTTGAGGTGAGCCCGACTATATCTAGTCGGTCTCTCTCCACCTCACGCACCAGATCAGGCTCCTTCCCCACCAGAGAGGTGACATTCCATGTCCCAAGGGTCAGAGTAAGTAGCCATGGATTGGTCCGACAGAACCTATGCCTTCGGCTGCCACCCAACTCACACTGCACCCGACCCCTAAAACTCCTCCAACGGGTGGTGGATCCGTGGGAGGGCAGACCCATGTCTCCTTTTCGGGCTAAACCCGGCCAGGCTCCATGGGCAGAAGCCCGACCACCAGGCGCTTGCCTTCGAGCTCCTCCCCCGGGCCTGGCTCCAGGAGGGAACCCCGGTGACCCGCGTCCGGGCAAGGGAGACTGCTTCCTGTGCTCTCTCTTAGATGTCATGTGTCATAGGGGTTTTTTGAATCGCACTTCATCTGGACATTCACCCCAGACCTGTTTGCCTTGGGTGACCCTACCAGGGGCATTTGCCCCTGACAACATAGCTCCTAGGATCATTAGGTCACGCAAACCCCTCCACCACGACAAGGTGGTGATTCAGGGAGGGGACAAAGCTACATGAGGTTTATTATTTTATTTATTTATTTTTTTATTTTGACTTCAATAACTGACTAATTACCCCAGCGCAGCGAACTGAGTTATCAAAGGCCAGACATGTGTCTCACATGCAACAGAGGGTACGAGGAAGTGATGGGAAGGTTTGGTATCGAGGACAGGAACACAGAAGGACAGATTTTGATCGATTTTGCAAAAAGGATGGAAATGGCTGTGGTGAATACTTTCTCCCAGAAGAGACAGGAGCATAGGGTGACTTATAAAAGCGGAGGTAGGAGCACACAGGTAGACTACATCTTGTGCAGATGATGCAGTTTGAAGGAAGTCAGTGACTGCAAAGTAGTAGAGAGTGAGAGTGTTGCCAAACAGCATAGGATGGTGGTGTGCAGGATGACGCTGATGGTGAGGAAGGTGAAGAAGGCAAAGGCAGAGCAGAAGACAAAGTGGTGGAAGCTGAAAAAGGAAGAGGGTCATGTTGTCTTCAAGGAGGAGTTGAACCAGGCTTTGTGTGGTCAGGAAGTTCTTCCAGATGACAGTGTGTTTCTGTCCTGTGATGACCTGGTGAGCAATCCGAGGTGTGCTCTGTCCTTGCCCAGAGTCGGCTGAGATGGGCACCTGCCTCCCCACAACCCTAATTAGGATTAAGCAGTTCAGAAAATGACTGAATGATTGACTAACTAACTAACTAACTAACCACCATTATTAATAATAGTGAAAATAATAATATAATAACAGGAACACTACTACTACTACTACTACTACTACTACTACTAATAATAATAATAATAATAATAATAATAATAATAATAATAATAATAATAATTACAAAATCCATCAGTAAAGATGGATGACCCTGAGAGTGTGAGTTGAAGGTTTTGCTGTGCTGTGAATGAAGCAGCCGGTCAGAAGCAGGGTTAGAAGGCTTTGGTTGTACAGCAGGTGATGAATGAGGGGAAGTGGTGAGTTACTGTTTGCGTAAAAGTTCACTGTGGGAAAGAAGGTTTGACAAGAACCACTTTAGTCTTAAGTGTTTAAAAGAAAGCAGGAACTTTATAAAATATATTTAAGATCTAATCACATGATCTTTACATGACTCATCGCTTACATAGACTGAAAGTGAATTTTATTTCTTATTTTATTTCACATCTTTTATACAATTTCAATATAAACATTATTCAGTGTTTACACATTATTAACAACCAGAAATTTAAATCAGCTCATTATCACACACACACACACACACACACACACACACACACACACACACACACACACACACACACACATGTATGGATTTTGTCCTGCCACTTGATGCGGAGGAGTTTATGGATTCAGTTCAAGTGAAAGCAGTTGAGCTGTTTGGCGTGTCTGCTGTATACAGGCATAGAGCAGGGTGGTGAGCACCATTGCACAGTAGACCTTCAGTTTGGTGGTAAGGCTGAGTCCTCCTCGCTCCCACACATTGTCACGGAGTCTTCCAAAGGTAGACTTGACCTTGGCAATCCTGTTGTTCACTTCTGCATCGATGGTCAAAGCTCTTGAGACTGTGTTCCCCAGATAAATGAAGCTGTCGACAGCCTGGAGTTCCTGTCCCTTCATTGTGATGTGTGGTTCCTGGTAGGGCTGTCCTTGGTAATGGCTGATAGGTCTCTTGAAGCCCAGATGTTCTTTAGCTGTAAAAAGGCTATCCTGGCCTTGTTTATTCTGGCCCTTACATCTGCGTCTGTCCCTCCCTTGGAGTCGACGATGCTGCCAAGGTAGGTTAAGCTGTCCATCTCCTCTAATGCCTCATCTCCCAGAATGATAGGGGAGGTGCTGGTGGTGTTGACTTTCAAGACCTTGCTTTTCCCTCAATGGATGTTCAGACTTAGCTGGTATGAGGTCTCTGCCATGATGCTTGTTTTTTCTTGCATCTGATGTTGAGTATGTGAGAGCAGTGCCAGGTCAAAGGCAAAGTCCAGATCATCCAGTTGTGAAGAGAAAGTCCATTGTATGCCATTCCATTTCTGTGATGTGGATGCCTTCATAATCCAATCAATGGCGAGCAGGAATAGAAAAGGGGACAGCAAGCATCCCTGTTTAACCCCTGTTCGAACTTGGAAAGCATCAGAGACCTGGCTTCCATGGACTACCCTGCAGGTGAGTCCCTCGTATGAGTTCCTGATGATGTTGGTGAGTTTCGCTGATACTCCGTGGTATCTTAGCAGTTTCCATAGGGTCACTCTGTCCACACTGTCAAAGGCTTTCTCATAGTCGAGGAAGTCGACGTAGAGAGGGGTATTCCACTCCAGGGACTGCTCCAGGATGATGAGTAGAGTTGCTATCTGGTCTATGTACAAGCAGTCTTTCTGGAAGCCTACCTGCTGGTCTCTAAGCTGTGGGTCGACAATGTCCTTCATCCTGTTTAGTAGGATCCTGCTAAAGACCTTTCCAGGAACTGACAATAGGGTGATCCCTCTGTAGTTTGCACAGTTTGTGAGATCTCCTTTCTTTGGCAGTTTGATGAGGTATCCCTCCTTCCACTCTGATGGCACTTGTTCTTCCTCCCAGATCTTCTCAAAGAGGGGGTGGAGCACATGAACAGTGATGACCATGTCTGCCTTCAGTGCATCTGCTGGGCTGTTGTCTGGTCCAGGAGCCTTGCCTGCCTTCAGCTGTCTGAGAGCCTTTATGATTTCCTCCTTGCTGAATTACAGTTGATCGGGAGTTCGTTGTCAGCTGTTGGGATGTCTGGTGGGTCTTGTGGGGCTGGTCGATTTAGGAGCTCTTCAAAGTGTTCTCTCCATCTGTTCATTGTGTCTTGCGTCACTTCGTATGGCTTTCCCATCTTTTCCGTTTACTGGCCTTTCGGGCTTGGGGAACTTCCCACTGAGCTTACTTGTGATGGTATAGAGGTCCTTCATGTTTCCGTATCCTGGGGCTTCCTCTGCCTCTATGGCAAGTGCCTCCACATACTTCCTCTTGTTTGATTTTATGCTGTTTTTTGCAGCTCTGGCGGCGCATGTGTAGGACTCCTGTGCATTGGCTTTCTCTGCTCTTGTGCGGCTGGTGTTAAGTGCTGCTTTCTTTTCCTTTCTATCTGAGATCTTTTCCAAAGAGTTGGCTGTTATCCATTCAATGCAGCTGTGAGGGAGGGGCACAAACCAGTGTCTCTCCCTCATGCCGGTCCCAAGCCCGGATAAATGCAGAGGGTTCCGTCAGGAAGGGCATCCGGGGTAAAACAAATGCCAAATAAAACATGCGAGTCATATCAAAAAAATTCATACTGGATTGGTCGAGGCCCGGGTCCGTACATTCCATGTACCCATGGTGGTGGTGCTTCTGGTTGTGAGGATGGCGGTCAGCTGAATGGCTTCCAGATGGCTCTGGCTTTCACCACTCAACATCATAGGTCCTCCAGCTGGAAGTCCATCCTCTCCCAGGAGCGTTGTAGGATTTTGATTTCTTGTCGGTGTTTTTGTAGCTTCTTATTGTTTTTACAGGGTTGGGGTGCTCGCCCTTCGCCTAACCCTCCTCCTTTCTCATTCGGGCTTGGGACCGGCCATGATGGAGTTACATCTTGGGTGAATAGACACTAATAATGGTTGCCTGCTTGCCTCCTGAGAGAAGTAGTTTCAGGGTCATGAGACGGTCGTTTGCACCTTGTGGAAGTCTGCTCAGCTTGCTGACTAGCTCATTCTTTACTGTGAGACCAACACCTGCTTCACGCTGTTTGTTTTTGGTTTGCCCACTCCAAAAGAATGTGTGGCCAGTTCCTCCCTCTATGAGCTGTTCTTTCTCAGCAAGGCGTGTCTCACTCAGCGCTGCGATGTCCACATTGTATCTGCCCAGTTCTTTTCCAACCAGTGCAGTTCTCCTCTGAGGTCTGTTGGAATAATAAATTATTCTGCTCTGATAATCCAATCTAATTTTTCCACATGAGTATTAGCGTGTCTGTAAAGTTTTGACCCCACTAAGCACTGATTCTATTCATTGCTATAAAACCACATCTGGTCCAGTATAAGGAGGAGGAAATATAATAAAGATTTTTACACACACACACACACACACACACACACACACACACACACACACACACACACACACACACACACGGCTTTTCAACACTCTCCTGGGGTAAATGAGGAGAGAAGAGAGCCGATTAATTAATAAATTCAACAACACAGTCATGATGAGTCTCTCTCTCTCTCTCTCTCTCTCGCTCTCTCTCTCTCTCTCACACACACACACACACACACACACACACACACACACACACACACACACACACACACACACACACACACTTATTTACTCATTTTCTGAATTGCTTATTCCTAATTAGGTCGCAGTGGAGTCTGGCACCCATCACAGTCAACTCTGGGCGAGGGGCAGAGTACACCCTGGACATCTCACTAGCCCATCGCAGGGCAGAAAGACATGGATTGCAACTCAATGGCTGAGTCTTTCGGACAACGGCATTGGTTCTTTTACACGCCTCTCACATCAGACAGTGAGAGACATGGCCGGCTTTTGATAACCCATCCAACCTCACAGAAACAAGGTCCAAGGTTTGAGTCCTGGGATTGAGGAGGGTGTCTCTGTATGGAGTTTGCATTTTCTTTACATTCTTCCATGGATTTCCTCGGGACATTCTGGTTTTCTCCCACAGTTCAAAGAAATGCACATCAGGTCAATTGGCTGTTACAAATTGCAACTAGCTGTGGGTGTGAATGGTTGTGTATGTTAACCCTGTGGGCGACTTTCAAGAACGGGAGAAGCCGAAAAGAAGAAGAAGAAGAAGAGGAGGAAGCGATGAAGAACCTGCAAAACAGCGCCCCCTAAAGGAAGTCTTCCAGTCATACAGCTCTCGGTGATCACAGTGTGCTCAGGTACACACGAGCTGCTCGTCCTCCTCCTCGCGGGCGCAATGACATCTTTCCTACAGCAACCGATCCGCGTATTTCTCTTATTTACAGTTTGTTCTTGAAATCGGTGTTTGAATGAAATAAATGTGATTTGAACTGAAGAATGTAATATGAAATCACAGTCACTCAGAAAGGACGATCCGATTTACGCCAAGAATCTTTTATTCACCCACCAGATAAAAACCCGAAAATCACAGTGTGCTGATTAACACACCAAACCCACATCGATCCAAACAGTCATGGTGTGTGTGTGTGTGTGTGTGTGTGTGTGTGTGTGTGTGTTTGCGTGTGTGTGCGTGTGTGTGTGTGTGTGTGTGTGTCCGCACGCTCTGTTCGTATTAGAGGATCCGATCGGTCTGCCGCGTTTCGCGCTCGTGCATATTTAAGAGCGTGCCCTCACCGTCGGACCTGATAGGTCCATCCAGAGCTCTACGTTTCTTGATTGGTTCCATGTGAAACATCTGCGCTTCTCTTCATTTATTTATTTATTTTTATTAGTGTGCGTGTGTGTTGTGTGTGTGTTGTGTGTGTGTTGTGTGTGTCTGCGTGTGTGTGCGTGCGAGTGTGTTGTTTGTGTGTGTTGTGTGTGTGCGTGTGTGTGTGTGTGTGTGTGTGTGTGCGCGCGCGCGCGTGTGTGGAGTGATGTGGAACGACTGTAACGCTACTTGCGCCATGTAGACGCTCTGTTTTCGGTCTGTGTGCGTCGGATTTGCACCCCAGGATGTTCTGTGCCAAACTAAAGGAACTGAAAATCTCAGCGGACTGCCCGTTTTCTGTGCTGATGAGGGATGAAGAAGCGGAGCAGAGAGAGGAGAGTCGAGCCCAGAGCTCAGAACACGTCGCAGACGTCGCGCCGAGACGCAAATCGAGCCGCAATAAAGTGAATCTGCATTCCCTGGGAGAAAGCATCCGCAAACTGGTGTGTCCAGAGGTAATAAACATTCTTACACACACACACACACACACACACACACACACACACACACACACACACACACACACACCACCATCATCATCACCATTTTGCATTATCAGTGAAATAAACTTTAATCTGTGACGACTCTCTCTGCATCTTTTAACTGAATCTAGACTTGTACAATTTTGGGGGTATTTCAACGGAAACTCCCCAGTCACCCCCCCCATCCACCCCCCTCCACCCCTTCCCCCCCTTCACCTCCCTGTATTGCATAAACACAAACACTGTTATTCTTCGTGCTCATCTTTGCTTAGCTGGTTTTAATGTCATTATTATTTCTCTCCTGTTGTCTGCAGTTATGGAATATTTTCCAGATCTGTCGCAGTTTGTTCACTCCACTGGCATGGTTTCTGTATTTATTGTAATTTTGGGGCTTATTTATTTATCTGATAATGACTGTCCGCACATCTCCTGAAGTCATTTCTCTAATCATATTTCTAGCCAAACTCAGTTATTCTCTGCTCTTTGGAAAGGAAGCAAAGGTCATTATTATAGAACTGTTTCTCCAGCCCACATCATAGTTTTAAAGGTAATATTCATTCTTTTGTTACATATGATTAGATTAATAATGATTGCTATTAATGACATGAGGTGCCACTTTTGCGAGACATTTATTTATGATGCTGTGTTTATTATAACACCAAAGCTGGACTCATGGTCATCCAGATGGTTCCTCTGTAGGAGTATGAAGATGTTGAGTTATTAGTGTTTATGTGTTGAGCAGTTGAGTTAATGTGCTGCTTATTTATTGATGTGACGGGATGCTGGGGTGTTTGTTTATTGTGGTGTTGAGTGACTGCAGTGTTTATTCATTGAGGTGTTGAGTTATTGTGATGCTAATTTATTGAGGTGGTTCGGTTAGCGCAGTGTTTCTTCAGATACCGAGGCTGTGCTGTATGTTTTGAGGTGTTGAGTTGTTGCAGTGTTTAGGGTAATGTTGGGTTAATGCAGTGCTTGTTTATTGAAGTGTTGAGTTACTGTGGTGTTTATTTAATGACATGCTGATTTATTATGTTGTTTGTTTATTGAGATGTTGTTATTATTTTATTTGTTTCTTGATGCGTTCGTTTATTGTGGTGTTTATTTATTCAGGCGTTATGCTATTACAATGTTTGTTTATTGATGTTTTGAATAACAGTGGTGTTGATTTATTCAGGTGATGAGTAATCGTTGTATTTTAATGCATTTATAGTTTGAGAAACTGCGAGCTGCGATGACCAGAGTGATAGAACTGCAGCCACACGCGGTCACGTGCACGTGGTAAGGAGTCACAGCTATAATTCTTAATTATACTTTTATTACAAAAATATTTTATACCCATGTTATTGTAAATACCAGTTTAGCATAACATTTCAATTTTTGTATCAATGCGATATTGAAGCATATCTCTGTTCATTTAACTAAAACACAAACAAACAAACAAACAAAAACAAAATTGCCATTAAGAAATAACATTCAGTTAATTTACATAATCTGTTACTGATGTCGTCATCAATCTGGTTCTGCGTCACACTTCAATGAGAGGGAAACAATCTGAAGCTTAAAAGCTAATGGGAAGATGAAAACTTAATGCACAAATCGCTTTTAAATAAAAGTTTATGTTTAGGAGAATTCAGAAGGATTAATATTACTGTCTGTCCATCACTTATTGATTTTAATCACAATCCTACTGTGAAAAGAATAAATGATGAAATAAAACTTTATTTATACTCTTCTTCTTCTTCTTCTTCTTCTTCTTATTCTTATTCTTATTATTATTATTATTAGACATTTCACTGAAAATGAATTATAAACATGTTACTGTATGATTGATTTGATATTAGTTTATAACACATTATTATATTGTTGGAACAATATACTTTATTTTAAATGAATTTATGAATAAAATTATACGTTTTTATTATGTTTTTACAGTCATGATATTTTTCTATCATGGGACGTTTATTCACCCTAAAGAATTTTATTCTGTCTGTCCATTGAAGCCCAATTCAAAGTTGTTGTTTTTTTGTTTTTTAAATGATTATTTATTTATTTTTTTAATTTCTTGTTTATTTATTCTGGTTTAATGTGTCTGTGTGTGTGTGTCTGTGTGTGTGTGTGTGTGTGTGTGTGTGTGTCTGTCTGTCTGTCTGCAGTCCTAGTCAACACTTCCTGGATGTTTATCAGTTTCTGGATGAACCTGACCACTTGCTGGAGGTTATGAAGTGTTATTCAGTGAAATCAGGTCATATTTCAAATATTTCATGAATGTTCGTGTTCCACATCTTCACATTCCTGTTTCATCTGAGTTTAAATTTAAAAGCACGTCAGGGTTATATTACTGTAATATAAACACTGAGTCACTTCCAAAAGCTGTATGCGTACACACGCGCACGAGCTAACACTCACGTGCGTATACACACACACGCACACACACACACACACACACACACACACACACACACACACACACACACACACACACACACCCGCACACACACACACACTAATTATTTTTGAGGGAACATCATCGTTTATAATCAAATGAAACCTGGGAAAACACATTAACGACTGGGATCTTGTCACACTGATGGATAAGTGTGTGTGTGTGTGTGTGTGTGTGTGTGTGTGTGTGTGTGTGTGTGTGTGTGTGTGTGTGAGATAGAAATATCCCTGTGACTCTTGAAGCATGTTTATAAATCTGTCTCATGATCTTTCGGTTCAGGGAAAAACAGAATAATATTGTTTATCTTCAAAACAACAGATTTATCAGTATTAAAAAACCAAACTTGAAAAAAACTCATTCCGCTCTGCTTTGCCTCACATTTTTATGGAAATTTAAAATATTCTGCATGTCCTAATGGGTTCTACATGAACCTGAACTAGGATGTTTTAAAATCTTAAAAAAACAAATATGTAACTTCAAACTGTATAAAAAAACCTTAAACATTTAAATTAACGTTGAACTGCTACAAGAACCTCAAACTACTTAAAGAACCTCATGTTGCTAAAAGAACCTTAAACTGCTCAATGAACTTCAAACTGCTAAAGCAACCCCAAACTACTTAAAATAACTTCAAACTACTAAAATAACTTCAAACTGCTTAAAGAACATTAAACAGCTAAAATAACCCCAAACTGCTCAATGAACTCCAAACTGTTAAAAGAACATCAAACTGCTTAAAGAACATTAAACTAAATAAAGACCCTCAAACTGTTCAATGAACTTCAAACTGCTTAAAGAACATTAAACTATTTGAACAACCCCCAACTGCTTTAAGAAACCTCAAACTGTACAAAGAACCTCAAACTGTTAAAAGAACCTCAAACTGTATTAAGAACCTCAGATTGCTTAAAGAACATTAAATTGCTTAATGAACATCAAACTGTATAAAGAACCACAAACTACATAAGAACCTAAAAACCATATAAAGAACCTCAAACTGCTCAATGAACATCAAACTGTATTAAGAGCCTCAAAACTGCTAAAAGAACCTTAAACTCTGTAAAGAACCTTTTGTTCATCGTTCGTTTTCTGTAACCGTGTAATCCTAATTTGGGTCGCGGGGAGGCTGGCGCCCAT
Organism: Plotosus lineatus; assembly: GCA_024760905.1. Classification (NCBI taxonomy): domain Eukaryota; kingdom Metazoa; phylum Chordata; class Actinopteri; order Siluriformes; family Plotosidae; genus Plotosus; species Plotosus lineatus. Next base: position 514,320 of record CM045731.1, read on the forward strand.
CCCAGCTGACTCCAGGCGAGGGCAGAGTACACCCTGGACAGCTTTTCAGGCCATCACAAGGCAGAAACACACTGACAGCTTTGCAGCTACTCTTTACGAAAGTCAGCAATGGTTCTTTTACATGCCTCACACCATAGACAGTGAGTGACATGAACAGCCTTTGATAACCCAGTTAGCTGCACTGGGGGGGACAGTGACAACCTTGTGTAGAGTGGGGCTTGAACCTCCAACCTTAGGATCAAGGATTCAGCACCTTTACCACCAGGCCACCACTGCCTATAAAGAACCTAAAACTTCTTAAATAATTTTAAACCGTATAAAGAACCTTATACTGCATATAGAATCTCAAACTGTCTTAACAACCCCCAACTGCTTAAAGAACTTTAAACTGTATGTAGAATCTCAAACGGTATAAAGAACCTCAAGCTGCTTAAAGGGCACCTGTAGTGAAAATGCTCATATACCTAATTTGATGTATTGTGTATAGCTAGTGACAATACACCTATAAGGCGTTTATTATGTTCTCTCACAGACCAGCTTTAAGGGCTTCACTAACGTCAAGCTTCAGAGCACAGGAGTTTTGTAGCGTCGCATTTCCTGTGACGTCATATCGTTGACAAAGCCTCCACCGGAACTGCGAGATTGCAATGTAAACCTATGGCTCTATAGACCTGACACACAACACAAGCTCACGGAAAATTGGAAAAAACAGACATTATAATAGTTTTTTTTAAAACCATGGACAATTTCGTAGAAAGATTAGGTTATTTATATGAACCACTGAAGAAAGACTATCCACATTTAGTGAAATCGGACCAAGAAAGTGACTTACACGGGAAAATCGTAGCAAACAACCAGCAAATATTTGGTGCTCTTGTGGAAAATGCGTGAGTCAAAAAACCGATCAGGAGTGCTATTGTTGTGAAGAACTGCTTGAGGAAAATATACTGACATTCTGCAATTGGCTATACGACTGTCAACGATGTTATGTCACAATGACCTTTAACCCCGGTGAAAAAAAACTAACATGTCCGCGCGCTGAACCTTCGTGAGCAAGGAATGTCATACAGAAGAAAAGGAAATGTGGACTTATACATAAACTACCGACATCACACGATGTTTAAAAGTTAATATTAAGGTATAGTGGATATATTTTTAACGCTGTCAATTTTTGGGTACAGGTACCATTTAATGAGTCTCAAACTACTAAAATAACCTCAAACTACTTAAAGAACTTCAATCAGAAAAAAGAAACTCAAACTGCTTAAAAAATACAAACTGCATAAAGAACCTCGAACTGCTTAAAGAACCTCAAACTACTTAAAGAACCTTAAACTGTGTAAAGAACCCCAAAGTAGTTAAATAATCTTAAAGTGCATAAAGAACCCAGAACTGTATAAAGAACCTCAAACTGCTTCATTAACATCAAACTGTACGAAGAATCTCGAGCAGCACAAAGAACCTTGAACTGTCTAAACAACCCACAACTGCCTTAAGAACCTCAAACTGTACGAAGAAACTCAAATTGTATAAAGAACCCCATACTTAATGTACCTAGAGTTGTTTAAAGGACCTAAAACTGCTTGAAGACCCTCAAACTATAAGAAACCTCAAACCTCATAAAGAACCCCAACTGCTTAAAGAACCTAAAACTGTATGAAGAACCTCAAACTGCTTAAAGAGCTTCAAATTGTATTAAGAACCTCACCTCAAAATACTTGCAGAATCTCAAACTGTATAAAGAATCTCAAATTGCATAATGAACCTCAAACTGCTTAATGAACCTCCAACTCCAGAGAACCTTAAACTGTACAAAGAACCTCAAACTGTATGAAGAAACAAACTATATAAAGAATCCCCAATTGCTTAAAGAACCTAAAACTGTATGAAAACTCTCAAACTGTATAAAGAACCTCAGGCTGGAGGTCCTGCAGGTGAGAAGGTCGGACTTTAAAGAGAGTGTGTTCTGAGTAACACTATCAGAACATTTAGGTCATTAATACTGACATCACCAACATCTTGGAAATATGAATGAGATTTGAACACGAGATCCAAAAGTAATGTCATAGATTATAATTAATCAATCATTATGCAAATAACGATTCCATTGGTGAAATTGAAAGGGGGTAGAGCCTTTGACATTTAGACTGTAGAGTCAATATATTTTTTATTAAATCATTTATTAAAAAAAACTTTGAATGATTGATGTCTTCCAGGACATTCTCTGATTTCAGAGCTCATTAAATTAATTGTATGTGTTGATGTTCTTTGATGTTCACCTGTCATGGTGTTGAGAAGTCGATGATGATTCTGGTGTGTTTCTGTGACGCTCAGGAATTCCCATGGACTCTCTGAGGCTCGCCCTTGGTTCAGAGATTTTCCGTGACTGCTACGAAGAAGATGGCCATGTGCTCCGTGTCGTGGGTGGAGCCCTACATGACTTTTTGAACAGCTTCAACGTCCTACTGAAGCAGAGTGTCCCGCCCACAGCCGAGGCATGCCGTCATGTGTGCCAGGCCTCTGTGCTGTGCTTGGACAAAGACCCAGGTCTGCTGAAAGCCTACTACTTCAACCCTCACTCTACCACCGAGCTCTTCTTCCCAGGTATCATTCAGGCGGCGGCTCACTTCCTATATGGCATCAGCGTGGATGTTAAGATGGACGCAGAGCTAAAAGAGGGTGAGGCTTTGTATGCCAACCATCAGCCCCACCTTCTATACTCCATTGCAGTGAGAGACATAAGGACCCTCACGCCCAGTCCCATAAGGACACACTCATCTGGTCATATTACACTGTCGCTGCTCTACTCCACCTTTCCCTTCCACATCCTGTTAGATCAGGACATGACAGTGCTGCAGATGGGAGATGGGCTGAGAAGGCGATTAGGACATTGCAGGGAGGGACAGAGAAGGCCAGTGTTTGAGGAGCACTTTGTTATAGTGATACCTGAGATCCAGGCAGATTTCCAGGGAATCCTTACCATGCTGAACACACAGTTCATCCTGCGCGTGAAGTATTATGGAGTGAACCCTGCTATCAGCTACGGGAAGGTAATACATTTCACTTCCTGAGATTTTCACAAGCAGTACCCTGGTTACATGATTTAGATTATGAATTCAAAGATTCAGACTTAAATACTACCTGATGTTCATTGAGCTTAACCTGGAAGCCTCCCTATCTTTATGACAGCATCATCAGCACTGCAATACACTATAAGTTCTGTATTAGACGTTGTGTGTCATGTTATGGATTGCTCTGTGTGATGATGTGGATGGTATGAGGGGCTATGCGATATTCCTTATGCTGACCCTCATTTATTAATCTAACGTAGAAACCAGTGACAATCTGAGTGTAAGAACCCCATCCAACAGATGTCACACCATTCATGAAACACTTCATATATCACCAATCACTGAATTAAAACTAAACCCACATTTCCACACCACACCCTTAAATACCCTATAGTGAGTACAGTATATTGGTGATAGTGAGTACAGTATATTGGTGATAGTGAGTACAGTATATTGGTAGTAGGATGCTGAGGTTGGAACTGCCAGGCAGAAGGCCTAGAAGAAGATCAAAGATAAGATTTATGGATGTGGTGAAGGAAGACATGAAGGTAGTTGGTGTAAGAGAAGAAGATGCACAGGATACGGTGAAATGGAGACAGATGATTCACTGTGGTGACCCCTGAAGGGAGCAGCCAAAAGGAAAAGAAGAAGAAGAAGATATATAGACCTCTAGCTTTTACAACAAGGAAAGTCATAATATGACTTATGAGAGGAAATATTTCTTCTCTGGAAATAAAAGAGTGAATCAAATTGAATGAATTATTTCTTTTTCACAGCTTGAAGTAAAATGCAGTAAAAAAATGGCCAGAGGGACAGAAGGTAGATTCTCTGGTCTCATTACAAATACACCATCACCTTGGATACTCTGGGAGATGAACATTACATAATTATCACTCACCTGGGGGCGGGACTCAAAGGCGTGCGCCTGGTGGTTGGGCTTCTGTCCATGGAGCCTGGCCAGGCCCAGCCCGAAAAGGAGACAGGGGTCCGTCCTCACATGGACCCACTGCCTTTGGGAGGGGCTTTAGGGCTCAAGTGCAGTGTGAGTAGGGTGGCAGCTGAAGGCATATGTTCTGTCAGACCAATCCTCGGGTACTGACTCTGACTCTTGGGACATGGAATGTCTCCTCTCTGGCAGGGAAGGAGCCGGTACTGGTGCGTGAGGTGGAGAGATACCGACTAAATATATTCGGACTCACCTCAACGCATAGCTTGGGCTCTGGAACCATCCATCTTAGAGGGGCTGGACCTTACTCCATTTTGGAGTTGCTCATGGGGAAAGGCGGCGAGACGGTGTGGGCATCTTTCTTGACCTCGTCTCAGTGCCCACATGCTAGGATTCTCCTTGATCGACGAAAGGGTAGCTTCCATCAGCCTTTGCGTGGGGGGATGGATCCTGACTGTTATTTATGCTTATGCACCAAATGACAGCTCACACCCCTTGGAGTCTATAGGGTTTGTTTAAGCACGCTCAAGAGACTTCAATGCTCCTTGTCTTCACTCCTTGTCCTTGGAGACTTCAACGCCCATGTGGGCAATGAATAGTGTGACCTGTAAGAGTGTGATTGGTAGGTACGGCCACTCCAGTCTGAACCCGAGTGGTGTGTCATTGTTGGACTTCTGTGCTCGTCACAGTTTGTCTATTACAAACACCATGTTCGAACATAAGGGTACCTATAAGTGCACTTGACACCACGACACCCAAGGTTGAAGTTCAACGATCGTTTTTGTAGTTGTGTCACCGGACTTGTGGATGCATGTTCTGGACACTTGGATGAAGAGGGGAGCTGAGCTGTCAACTGATCACCACCTGGTGGTGAGCTGGCTCCAATGGTGGGAGAGGTCATCTTCCAGACCTGACAGGTCCAAGAATGTAGTTAGGGTCTCCTGGGAACGTTTAGCAGCGTCTCCTGTCAGAAAAAGCCTTTAACTACCACTTCCAGCAGAGCTACAACCACATCCATAAGGAAGCGGGTGACATGGAACCCAAATGAGCCATGTTTCAATGAAGGGGCCGTCTAGTTAAAAAAGGAAACCTATCAGGTCTTATTGGCCTGTGACACGCCAAAGTCTGCAGACAGGTACCAGCAGGCCAAAAGTGCTGTAACCCAAGTTGTCGCCAATGCAAAATTTTGGATGTGGGAGGAGTTTGGTGATGGCCTGGAGAGTGATTACCTGTTGGCCTCAAAAAGGTTTTGGACCACCATCCAATGCCTCAGGAGTGGGAATCAGTTCGCCATAACTACAGTACAGTGGAAGTGGGGAGCTGCTCACCTCTACTGGGGATGTTGTCGAAAGGAGTAAAGAATACTTTGAGGACCTCCTCAATCCCACCAACGCACCCTCCGTGGAGGAGGAAGACCCTGGGGGTTTGGGTGGGGATCCGCAAATCACTGAAGGTGAGGTCACTGAGGTAGTCAAAAAGCTCCTCGGTGGTCAGGCTCCGGGATGGATGAGATCCATCTTAAATATCTCAGGGCTCTGGATGTTGTGAGACTCTCTTGGTGGACACCTCTCTGCAATATCATGTGGTCACTGGGGGCCGTACCTCTGGATTGGCAAACCAGGGTAGTAGTCCCCCATTTTAAAAAGGGGACCGGAGAGTATGTT
>CM045731.1:530000-602500 GCA_024760905.1 Plotosus lineatus
ATGGCGGTAGAAAACTCTTCAGCTCATCACAGCCAGAAGGAAGTGGTACTGCTCAATGATGCCATTTTTAAAGTCCAGATTTATTTTCAGAAAATGTAACCTCTGACTTTCTGAATGCAGCACATGGACTTGAAGGGTCAGATGATCTTCATGTCTGAGTTGAATGCTGTGCTGTTTCTGGGGTCGCCGTGTGTGGACCGCCTGGAAGAACTGACAGGGCGTGGTCTCTACCTATCTGACATCCCGATTCACAATGCCCTGCGTGATGTGGTACTGGTGGGTGAGCAGGCGAAGGCACAGGATGGTTTAAAGAAACGCCTGGGCAAGGCAAAAGCAGCTCTGGAACAGGCTCACCAGGCCCTCGAGGAGGAGAAGCGTAAAACCGTTGAGCTGCTCTTTACCATCTTCCCAGGAAACGTGGCTCAGCGGCTGTGGCAGGGACTACCTGTGCAAGCTAAGAAATTTGATGCTATCACGGTGTTGTTCTCCGACATTGTGGGCTTCACCGCTATCTGCTCCCATTGCACGCCCATGCAGGTGGTGGACATGTTGAGTGCTCTGTACACTCGCTTCGACCGGCACTGCGGGGAACTCGATGTTTATAAGGTGAGGCTCATAGGAGGAAGGCTTTCTCTGAGGCTCTTTGGATAGTTATGAATTATAATCTTCGGAAATGGGCTTAAACTGCATGTCACTGGTTATTGGTTATACAGTAGTCCATGAATTCAAAATCTGATTATAAAACTAATTTATTCATATAAGATAAATATGAGTGTGAGCAGGTGTATACAGAATTTTATGGGAGATTTTCTTCAAAATATGGAACGTAAAATAAAAGTTAATTCAGGCAGAAACAGAAATAAGATTGAAGGCTCAAGAAAAGATTAAAATTTGTACAGTAATAAAACAACCAGAAAAGATCTCAAGAAGATTTGTGTAGTTGGTTCCTGAGCTGAGCAGCGAGAAGGTGCGTGACTATTAACACGGAGGTCACTAGTTTGAATCCTGGTTAATGCCACAGCCATCCGTGACTGGAGTCCATTCATTCATCCATCGGAGCTAATTGGCCCGAACTCTCACTGGAGGGAGGGACGGCATATGTTCACTTCCCTGTCACTCACAGCGATTGCCAGCTAATCATGGGTGTCTGTGAGCTCATTCGTACGAGGGGGTGGACAGTGCTTTACCTTCGAGTATGTATAGATAAGTATAAGAGACTCGCCCCCAAAAGGCATGCGCCACAGTTTGAAAAGAGGTGGGTGGCTAGCACTATATGTCATGGAGGGGGCGTGTGTTTCGCCACTCCCTGGTCAATGGTGGTCCTGTGATAGGAAATGCAACACCTGATGAGTGGGAATTGGATACGAATAAATTATGGAGAAAATGGGACCCCCCTCCCACCCTGAAAAAAAGATTTGTGTAGCTTGGAGTCTTTATTTCATCCTGCTGGGATCTGAAATCTTCATGTGAAACTCTCATCTCACAATAATGCAAGAGTTTTATTCAACCATTATTGATTTTTATTTATTAATGAGAGATTTTTTTAATATAATTTAACCAAAAAAAAAAAATGCCGCACTTTTGAAAAAAATCTCTGACTGAAGTTCTGCAGTAACATTGGCACAGAAACACATGCATGAAGACATGAAGAATTAATACAGCTGATTTATAATTCATGCATCTTCAGAAGTTGAATTTGTAATATGAAGATGGAATTATTTCTGCTCTATAGAATTTTTGCTTTTTGGAATATTCAGTAATTAATAAATTAGAAATATTTGGCTCAATTGATGTGCTGCCGAGCGAGTGAGAGTAGAATGAAGTCTGATAAATGAATCATACTGTTGTGTGTTGATGTTTGGATGGAAAATGGTTTTCAGTTCTCTCTCTCTCTCTCTCTCTCTCTCTCTCTCTCTCTCTCTCTCTCTCTGTGTGTGTGTGTGTGTGTGTGTGTGTGTGTGTGTGTGTGTGTGTGCGCTGTGTGAGAGAGAGAGAGAGCGAGAGAGAGAGAGAGAGAGAGAGAGAGAGAGAGAGAGAGAGAGAGACTGAGTTCTTTAGAGAATACATGCAGTGACTCCCACTAATGGAGGCTTGGCATGTTAAAATAAAACATCTCGCCCATGCTGGAGACGGATCTGCTGTGGAGGACAGTAAAGAAAAAGTTTAGTTTACATTCCAACACATGGCTCTGTCCTAAGATAGAACTGAATCACTTCAGGGTCTTCTAATAACTTTGTTCTCTGGCAGCAGTGCGTCAGCCTGAGGAACAACACCGCAGAGCTGGAGATCAGATAAAAAAAAACACTCAGTTCAAGAAAAAGATAACGATCAGGCTTTAACGGTACAAAACCATCACACTAAATAATAAAGTACAAATAAATTATGTTTATTTATTTCTGTTCTGAGGGTTTTTTTGACATGATCTGATGATAAGTATCATTTTCTCGAGTGACATCACAGTAAATATAAACACAAATTATTAAACACTGCAAAAAATCATATACTCCTATAAAGAGACATAGGGCAGTGGTTGGCTGGTTGTAAGGTGCTGGATTACCGATCCCAAGGTCGGGGGTTGAATCCACACTGTCACCAGGTCGTCACTGCAGTCCCCCATAGTTAGGTTGACTGGGTTATCATGTCTTTCACTGTGTGTGGTGAGAGGCTCATGTAAAAAAACCATTACTGACTTTCGTGAAGACAAGCTGCATAGCCATCAGCGTGTTTCTGGCCAGCCATGGCCTGCTGAGCTGTCCAAGGTGTACTCTGCCCTCTCCCCAAGTCGGCCAAGATGGGCACCATCCTCCCCCCGACATTAATTAGGTTGAAGTGGTTTAGAAAATGAATGAACGAATGAGACATGAATTGGTTGAGATTGTTGTTTATTTTTGTGTTTGTGATGTGTGCACTCTCCGCCTCCATACCTACAGCTCCAAGGGAAGATGGTTCTCCAGAGATCTTCCAAGAGATGTTCTCAATCTGAGACACTGAACCTGTTCTTAGCCACTTGAGTAAAACGGCACTAACACACCATGGAGCAAAGGTTGATCTGATGGTCCCCCTAACTGCAATTAGTTTGTCTTCCTTTGTGGTGTAGGTGGAGACAATCGGAGATGCATATTGCGTTGCTGGAGGTTTGCATAAGGAGAGTCCAACACATGCTGTACAGATTGCACTGATGTCACTGAAGATGATGGAGCTCTCTGAAGAGGTCACAACTCCAATGGGCGAGTTCATTAAGGTCACTGCTTATTACATATCTGTATCAGACACAGTGTGTGTGTGTGTGTGTGTGTGTGTGTGTGTGTGTGTGTGTGTGTGTGTGTGTGTGTGTGTGTGTGTGTCTGTGTTAAGGCGATGGGCTACTGATCTGTAGGTTTGCAGTTCAATCCCTATTGTCACCAGTGTTGTGCCCTTGAGCAAGCCCCTTTAGCGTGAATTGCTTAGTTGTATAAAAATGATAATTGTAAGTCGCACTGGACAAAAGCCTCTACCAAAGGCTGTAAATGTGTGTGTGTGTGTGTGTGTGTGTGTGTGTGTGTGTGTGAGTTTGTGTATGTGTTTGTGTGTATGTGTGTGTGCTTGTGAGTTTGTGTGTGTGTGTATGTGTGTCAGAGAGAGTTTGTGTATTTGTGTGTGTGTGTGTGTGTGTGTGTGTGAGAGAGAGAGACAGAGAGAGAGCGAGAGAGTTTGTGTGTGTGTGTGTGTGTGTGTGTGTGTGTGTGTGTGTGAGAGAGTTTGTGTGTGTGTGTGTGTGTGTGTGTGTGTGTGTGTGTGTGTGTGTGTGTGTGTGTGTGTGTGTAATTATATATGCTTTATTATTACATTATTTTGTGATATTGTGGGGTCTGAAATTAGTTCATCTGTACCTGCCTGATTAACTTTAACTTATCTTCTTCTTCTTCTTTTCCTTTTGGCTGTTCCCTTCAGAGGTCGCCACAGCAAACCATCCACCTCCATCTCACCCTGTTTTCTGCATCTTCTTCTCTTACTCAAATGACCTTTATGTCTTCCTTCAGCACATCGAAAATCTCTTATTTGGTCTTCCTCTAGGCCTTCTGCCTGGTAGTTCCAACCTCAGCATCCTACTGTCAATATGCTCGCTATCCCTCCTCTGTACATGTCCAAACCATCTCAATCTAGCCTCTCTGACTTTGTCTCCAAAACATCTTACATGGGCTGTCCCTCTGATGTACTAATTTCTGATCCAATCCATCCTTGTTACTCCCAGATAGAACCTCAACATTTTCTTCTCTGCTACCTCCAGCTCTGCCTCCTGTCTTTTCCTCAGTGCCACTGTTTCTAAGCCATACAACATTGCTGGCCTCACCACCGTCTTGTACACTTTTCCTTTCATTCTTGCTGACACTCTCCTATCACACATCAGACTGGATAATTTTCTCCAACCAATCCAGCCTGCCTGCACACGCTTCTTCACCTCTTTTCCACTCTCCACCTTGAATTCTCCACCTTTGTTATCTCTGCTCCCTGTAACATCACCGTTCCTCCTGGGTCTTTCTCATTCACACACATGTATTCTGATTTTCTGAGGCGAACCTTCATTCCTCTCCTTTCCAGGGCATACCTCCACCTCTCTAGATTTTCCTGCACTTGTCCGCTGCTCTCACTACAGATCACAATGTCATCTTCAAACATCATAGTCCATGGAGATTCTTGCCTAACCTCATCTGTCAGCCTGTCCATCACCATCGCAAACAAGAAGGGGCTCAGAGCTGATCCTTGATGCAGTCCCACCTCCACCTTGAATTCGTCGGACACGCCGACAGCACACCTCACCACTGTCTTACATCTCTCACACATGTCCTGCACCACTGTAACATACTTCTCTGCCACTCCAGATTTCCTCATGCAATACCACTGTTCTTCTCTTGGCACCCTGTCATATGCTTTCTCCAGATCCACAAAGGCACAATGCAGCACACTCTGACCTTCTGTGCACTTCTCTATTAACATCCTCAAAGCAAACATTGCATCTGTGGTGCTCTTTCTTGGCATGAAACCAAACTGTTGCTCACAAATGCTGACCTCTGCCCTTAGTCTAGCTTCCACTATTCTTTCCCATAATTTCATCGTATGGCTCATCAACTTTATCCGTCTGTAGCTGCCACAACTCTGCATGTCTCCCTTGTTCTTAAAAATGGGCACCATCACACTTCTCCTCCATTCCTCCGGCATCCTCTCACTCTCTAAGACCTTGCCGGATGTTCTTGTCAGAAAATCTACTGCTACCTCTCCGGGACACTGCCATACCTCCACAGTTATAGCATCAGGGCCAACTGCCTTTCCATTCTTCATCCTCTTCAGTGCCCTCCTCACTTCACCCTTACGAATCTTTGCTACTTCCGATTCCTCAATGGTCACCTCTTCTACTCTTTTTTCACTCTCATTTTCGTAATTTATCAGCTCTTCAAAGTACTCTTTCCATCTTCCCAGCACACTTCTGTCATCAGTTAATACATTTCCCTCTCTGTCCTTTATCAATCTAACTTGCTGCACGTCCTTCCCATCTCTATTTCTCTGCTGTGCCAACCTGTATAGATCATTTTCTCCCTCTTTACTGTCCAACCTATCATACAAGTCATCATACGCCCTCTGTTTGGCCTTAGCCACTGCTACTTTAACCTTACGCTGTGTCTTCCTGTACTCCTGTTTACTCTCTTCGGTCCTCTCTATGTCCCACTTCTTCTTAGCTAACCTCTTCCTTTGTACACACTCCTGCACATCCTCATTCCACCACCAAGTCTCCTTATCTACTTTCCTTCCAGAGGACACACGAAGTATTCTCCTACCTGTGTCCCTGATCACATTTGCTGTGGTTGTCCAGTCTGGAAGCACTTCCTGACCACCCAAAGCCTGGTTCAATTCCTCCTTGAAGACAACACGACCCACTTCCTTTTTCAACTTCCACCACTTTGTTTTCTGCTCTACCTTTGCTTTCTTCACCTTCCTCACCATCAGCATCATCCTGTATACCACCATCCTATGCTGTTTGGCAACACTCTCACCCACTACTACTTTGCAGTCACTGATTTCCTTCAAATTACATCGCCTGCCCTACACAAGATGTAGTCTACCTGTGTGCTTCTACCTCCACCTTTATAAGTCACCCGATGCTCCTGTTTCTTTTTGAAGAAAGTATTTACCACAGCCATTTCCATCCTTTTTGCAAAATCGATCAACATCTGTCCGTCTGTGTTCCTGTCCTGGATACCAAACCTGCTCATCGGTTCCTCGTCCCCTCTGTTTCCTGCACCAACATGTCCATTGAAGTCTGCACCAATGACCACTCTTTCACCTCTGGGGGTACTCTGCATCACTTCATCTAACTCACTCCAGAATCTCTCTTCTTCTAGCTCACATCCTGCTTGTGGAGCATAAGCACTAACAACATTGAACATCTCGCCTTCAATTTCTAACCTGAGACTCATCACTCTGTCTGACATTCTTTTCACTTCTGGAACATTCCTGACAAACTCCTCCTTCAGTATGACTCCTACTCCATTTCTCTTCCCATCCACACCATGATAAAACAGTTTAAACCCTGCTCCTAAACTTGTAGCATTGCTACCTTTCCACCTGGTCTCCTGAACACACAGTATGTCCACCTTCCTCCTCTGCATCATGTCAAGCAGCTCTCTACCTTTTTTTTTTATCATAGTTCCAACATTCAAAGTCCCTACTCTCAGTCCCATACTCGTGCTTTTCCTCTTCTCTTTCTGCCTACGGATACGCCTCCAACCTCTCCTTCTTCGATGTCTTCGACCAATAGCAGTCCAATTTCCATCAGCACCCTGTTGGTTGACAGCACTGATGGCGGTCGTTGTTAACCCGGGCCTCGACCGATCTGGTATGAGTTTAGTCTTTCCGGTTTACATTTTGTATTTTGGAAAAAGTTTTACGCCGGATGCCCTTCCTGTTGCAACCCTCTGCATTCTCCGGGCTTGGGACCGGCATAAGGGGGAGAGATACTGGTTAGTGCCCCCGGGCTGCATTGATTAACTTTAACTTATATAGTTAGTTTATGTAGCCTATGTCTGTGGTCGTCATGGTTACAGATATTAAGAGATTGTGGTTGCCTTGGTAATATCATTATATCAAATCTTCTTCTTTTCCTTTCGGCTGTTCCCTTCAGGGGTCGCCACATCAAACCATCCGCCTCCATCTCACCCTGTCCTCTGCATCTTCTTCTCTTACTCCAATGACCCTCATGTCCTCCTTTACCACATCCATAAATCTCTTCTTTGGTCTTCCTCTCGGCCTTCTGCCTGGTAGTTCCAACCTCAGCATCCTACTGCCAATATACTCACTATCCCTCCTCTGTACATGTCCAAACCATCCCAATCTAGCCTCTCTGACTTTGTCTCCAAAACATCTTACATGTGCTGTCCCTCTGATGTACTCATTTCTGATCCTATCCATCCTCGTTACTCCCAGAGAGAACCTCAACATTTTCATCTCTGCTACTTCCAGATCTGCCTCCTGCCTTTTCCTCAGCGCCACTGTTTCTAAACCATACAACATTGCTGGCCTCAACACCGTCTTGTACATTTTTCCTTTCATTCTTGCTGATACTCTCCTATCGCACATCCCACCGGATACTTTTCTCCAGCCATTCCAGCCTGCCTGCACACGCTTCTTGACCTCTTTTCCACACTCTCCATTGCTCTGGATTGTTGAGCCTAAGTACTTAAAATCCTCCACCTTCGTTATCTCTGCTCCCTGTAACATCACCGTTCCTCCTGGGTCCTTCTCATTCACACACATGTATTCTGATTTTCTGAGGCTAACCTTCATTCCTCTCCTTTCCAGGGCATACCTCCACCTTTCTAGATTTTTCTCCACTTATTCTTTGCTCTCACTACAGATCACAATGTCATCTGCAAACATCATAGTCCATAGTCCATCGTCCATATGTACTCATTCCTGATCCTATGTGTCCTTGTTACTCCCAAAGAGAACCTCAACATTTTCATCTCTGCTACCTCCAGCTCTGCCTCCTGTCTTTTCCTCAGTGCCACTGTTTCTAAACCATACAACATCGCTGGCCTCAACACCGTCTTGTACACTTTTCCATTCATTCTTGCCGATACCTTCCTATCACACCAGACACTTTTCTACAACCATTACAATCTGCCTGCACATACATCTTCACCTCTTTTTGCCACTTTCCATTGCTCTGGATTGTTGAGCCAAAGCACTTAAAGTCCTCCACCTTCTTTATCTCTGCTCCCTTTAACCTCACCGTTCCTCTTGGGTCCTTCTCATTCACACACATGTATTCTGTCTTACTGAGGCTAACCTTCATTCCTCTCCTTTCCAGGGCATACCTCCATCTCTCTAGATTTTCCTGCACTTGTTCTCTGCTCTCACTACAGATCACAATGTCATCTGCAAACATCGTAGTCTATGGAGATTCTTGTCTAACCTTGTCTATCAGTCTCCCATCACCATAGCAAACAAGAAGGGGCTCAGAGCTGATCCTTGATGCAGTCCCACCTCCACCTTGAACTCTTCTGTCACACCGACAGCACCCCTCACCACTGTCTTACATCTATCATACATGTCCTGCACCACTCTAATATTCTTCTCTGCCACTCCAGACTTCCTTATGCAATACCACAGTTCCTCTCTCGACACCCTGTCATATGCTTTCTCCAGATCCACAAAGGCACAATGCAGCTCCCTCTGACCTTATCTGTACTTCTCTATTAACATCCTCAAAGCAAACACTGCATCTGTGGTGCTCTTTCTTGGCATGAAACCAAACTGTTGCTCACAAATGCTGACCTCTGCCTTTTGACTCCATTTCACTATTCTTTCCCATAACTTCATCGTATGGCTCATCAACTTTATCTCTCTGTAGTTGCCAGTTGTAGTCAATTCCCTCCCTGTCCTTAATCACTCTAACTTGGGGAATAAGCACTAACAACATTGAACATCACATCTTCAATTTCTAACTTGAGACTCATCACTCTGTCTGACACTCTTTTCACTTCTGGAACATTCCTGAAAAACCCCTCCTTCAAGATGACTCCTACCACACCATGATAAAACAGCTTAAACTCTGCTTCTAAGCTTCTAGCTTTGCTACTTTTCCACCTGGTCTCCTGAACACAGTATGTCTACCTTCCTACTCTGCATCATGTCAGCCAGCTCTCTACCTTTTTCTGTCATAGTTCCAACATTCAAAGTCCCCAATCTCAGTCCTAGACTCATGCCTTTCCTCATTTTTCTCCGCCTACGGACACGGCTCCCGCCTCTACTTCTTCGACCAATAGTAGCCCAGTTTTCACCAGCACCCTGTTGGTTAACAGCACTGGTGGCGGTCGTTGTTCACCCGGGCCTTACGTCGGATGCCCTTCCTGATACAACCCTCTACATTTGTCTGGGCTTGGGATAGGCGTGAGGATGAACACTGGCTTGTGCTCCCCCTCACAGCCGCATTGTATATTTGCTATCTGTAATTCTAAATTAAAATTTCTAATTAGCATATTTGTACATATTCATCATTCATGTTAATTGTGAGAGAAGTTCCTATTTTGTACATACAATATTATTGTTATTGAAATGAACATGAATTAGTTTATTACTCATGGCTGGTGACTTTGAAGTTGATCGGCGAACACTATCCCGCACCCAGTCCTGTCATGTTTTTCCAATACCCAGTAGAGGGTGAAAGTGAGCACAGGAGACATCTACAGACTACTTGCTGAGGGGTTAGGGTTAGATTAGGTTAGGGTTAAGGTTGAGGTTAGGGTTTTGATGGCATTTTGATCGTGTTTACCCGTGCTCACTTTCGCCCTCTACTGGGTATTGGAAAAACACGGGAGGACTAAGTTTGGGATCGTGCTCACCAAGGTGTGATCAGTGATTTTGGATTTCCTTATTTTTTCCTAGATGCGGATTGGTGTTCATTCAGGCTCCGTCTTGGCGGGCGTGGTCGGAGTGAAGATGCCTCGGTACTGCCTTTTTGGTAATAATGTCACTTTAGCCAACAAGTTTGAGTCCTGCAGCCTCCCAGGGAAAATCAACATCAGTCCTACAACCTATAGGTAAATGATGGAGAAAACTCTGGAAATCTTTCACCTGAGTAGATGAAAATGTTGCTGCAATGACATGGGAAAAGGAGAAAAACTTGAGAGAGGATATTTTCACTGAGGAACTTGAATAAAATTTATTTACTCCATTTATTCTAATTTATTCTAATTTATTAGGGCTGTGATATTTACCCCCACACACTCTCTGTGCAGTGATTGTTTCCTGTAACTCTCATTTTAAATCATCTCTTCTTCCAGGCTACTAAAAGATTGTCCTGAGTTCACGTTTATCCCCCGTTCCAGAGATGACCTTCCACCCAACTTCCCCTTCGACATTCCGGGTGTTTGTTACTTCCTGGAGGCGGCCAGAGCCCAGTGTAAACCATTTTTCTGACGTGATGAACAGTAAATCGGAGCCGGCAGTAGCACCTCATCCAGCAATAGGGCTGTTTAAAAAGCTGCGAGCCTCAGTTCAGTGTTTAAATTAGTTATTCTCCAGCACTTTACTAAATCTGTGTAACTGATCTTCCTTCGATAGAATCATGTGCAGTGTTCCAATCACAGCCACGACTTCAGTGTAGCAGATACAAATCACAAGGAATTGTTAAACACTATACAGAGAAACTCTGTGACCCCCACCCCCCCCCCCCACACACACACGTGTGCACATACACACACACACACACACACACACACACACACACACACACACACAGTGTAATGAACACACACTTCCAGCTTCACACCAGATTAGTTTTACACCAGCAGATATCTTCCTGTTTTTTTGTTATATTATAATATTATGTTTTACTTGTAAAGATCTCACCTCCTGCTCATATCTATCATGTGACATCACACTGTATCACTGCAGCCGTTTTGTGAGATAATTGAACCTGTGCTTCATTCATAAAAGGAATTTTTGTTGAAACTCATAATGCACTGCTCAAATCCACATTGTTACTCACATGCTGCCTTGCTGTAGTTTGTTTGTTCCATCATTACTAAAGTGAGATGTTATTGCAAACACAAGTAAAATTTAAGTATTCTGCTGAAATGGTATTTGATTTCTTAAAACGACAGTTTGATTCAAAGATAGCTTAATTCACACCAGCGTTGAGTGATTGGACAGGCTAGGTGTCGGCACTAGGCCTGGATCGAGCATGTTTGTGATGAAACAAAGTGCAGCTGTATGCTGGTGATATTAATGTTTAAATCTCTCCATTCACTACTGAACAACTCGGGTTATAACTGTGACTTTTTTTTTCAAAATTTCTACTTTCCTGATGTTGCATTTGGTGAACTTTTAGTCATATATATTAATTTTTGAAATTATTTTTATTGGGTAATGCAAAAACCTCCCGCACCCAACATCACCTCACGTTTGATAAAATTAATGATAATTATAACAATTACCGGTATTATCTGGTACTTCTGTTCCGGACTTCTATTTTCCAACAAAATCTCGTTCACCTGATATATACTACAAGTTCATCCACGAGATTTTGGAAGATTATGATGATCTTCAAAAGGCATATTGTGGTATAACAGTCACGCCCAAGAGCGAGAATCCTGGATGGACGGATGATTTCAAGTTCCTCTTTGAACTCTGTGAAGCACACAAGTTTTACCAAAAAGAAGAAAAATGGTCTCAATTAAATGGTACAAACTGTCTTCACTTCACATTGCGAGATGGAATTCAAGAGGAACTTTTGCATTAGTTGGCTTTTTCCTGTGGAGAGAGAACTTGAAACTCACTTGCACTGTCATTGCAACCACATGGGCACAGGCCACCGACCATACCAGCACCAACAATTTGGCCTCTTTTAAAATCTGAGAGCTCTGCCATTATGGGGTATGATTCATGTTTTCGATATCTGAAAAAGGAAAAAACATTTATTTTACATCAACATATCAAATAACAAAATTATTATACAAAAAATAATAACATATGCCGAGTTTTGATTGTTTAAATTATGTTTAAAGATTATGATGCCAAAATGTTAGGTGTTTCCATTATTTTGTCCACCCCCTGAATAATAATAATAATGTGATGGCGTGACTGTAGGAACGATCTTGTGGAGTTGGTAGAAAGTGTCCAAGTCTGAGATAGAGTAATAAGAAACAGAAGGGACACGATTTCAGGAGAAATAATAAAGATGGTGATGTTATTGATATGGCGGCCGGTGCAGGGCTCATTAACACTCCCAGACAGGAGGAAAGTAAGGATTTCAGAAAGACACCGTGGAGCCGATTCCATCTTATTTCTGAGAGACACACCACCGTGTTCCATCTTTCATTTAATAACCTGGAACTGAATTTCAAACTTAAAATTATCAGGAGAAGCTTCTGGATAAATCAATGTGTAAAACTTATCCTGTCTGAATCGAGGCTTGAAAACAAACAAACAAACAGCAAATATACGAATATTTAGCGTGATTTTTTTTGTATGGAAATTGAACTTTTATTAAAAAATAAAAAATAAAAATGCTGACACTCCAGGCTGTGTGTTTTTCTATCTGACAAACAATAACGTGTGAGCTTATCATGATCATTTTATTTATAGTAGTAATTCCATTATAATAAGAATGAACTTGAATAATGTTTTGCCACTTTAAGGTTAATAAACTTTTGTTTATTTTATTTTTTTTTACATGTAATTATAAGAAGAAACAAGCAAATAAATAAATGAGCCATATCATTAGCACCCTGTGAGTGGGGTGTGTTCTGGTTCCTTTCTATGAGATCCGACATGAACAGGCTCAGTAGATTGTGCTGCAGTGGTGAGGTCGGAACAGCTTCACCTGCTGAGCACTGGAGGGTCTTTTACAGGAACTGAAGACGGTAGTAGAAGTTGATGCGTTGGAAGAAGGACAAATAAGTGAGTGTGAGAATCTGAGTGATTTTAATGAGGATCATTTCTTTTGCAATGTACAGCACCCTCCCTCTCTCTCTCTCTCTCTCTCTCTCTCTCTCTCTTTCTCTCTCTCTCTTAAAAATAATAAAATAATAAATAATAAAAACCTGTATAATTAACATAATCATCATCAACAGCACCCAATAATAATAATAATGATGATAATAATAATAATAGTGGGTTTAAGGTAATAGTTGGGTTAAGGCATGTGTGCAGAATAAAATAATAAAATACTACACCACAAATTAAAACAAACAAAAAGCAAACACTGTAGATGATAATAAATAAATAAAAATGAGCGGGTTTCGTCACTTGGCACGCATGCGCACAGAGGTTACCCTTTTCCTTCTGCCCCGCTCCAGATTCCGCCCGTTGATTGGACGCCTGAGCTGTCAGTCAAGCAGCTGTGCTGTGGGCTTGGTGGTGAGTCGCTGCTGCTGAAATGGTTTTATTGGGCTGCTGAGCAAAACAGAAGAATTAAACATTTATTCATCGCATCATGGTGAGTCACATCTTCAGGACTCGAGCCCGATTTTTCCTTTGTAATCTTTGATTTTATTATATTTACCGATTTTTCATAGCTCGCGCTCACATCGCACGAACGCAAATATGGAGCATTTATTACATTTTATAATTTTATTCTTATAAATCTACTGTTTTCACATGAAACCTTTTCATCTCTTTACCAGGGTGCTAATCCAGTTACCCTCCGTGTTTTGTTATTTATGACAAAAAAAAAAAAAAACAACGAATAAAATAAATAAAATAAAAATATAAGTCTTTAATCACCGGCGGATTCATGTTAATATTCATATATTATTGTTTACTACATTTCAGTATGGATTTGTGAATCACGCGTTGGAACTTCTGGTACTGAGAAACTATGGTCCAGATGTGTGGGAGGACATCAAGTAAGTCAATCAATCAATCAATCAATAGATAGTAAATCTGAATTGCTTAATTTATATTCCAAGGTAAATAAATTTTGTTCTCAGCAGATTGAGTTAAAAGTGACGAAGTTAATGTTGTATGTTTTACTGAATGTCTTCCCCACGTGTTTTAATCCATTATATTAATACACCAGTGAGGAGGGTACCCTGGTGTTCTTCTAGAACAGATCATCATCACAGCTGCTGGATGTCATTAACAACAACAACAACAACAATGCTAATAATTATAATACTGGCAATAATAATGACAACAACAACAACACTACTAATACTACTACTACTAATAATAAGAATACTTCTTCTTTTCCTTTCGGCTGTTCCCTTCAGGGGTCGCCACAGCAAATGATCTGCCTCCATCTCACCTTATCCTCTGCATCTTCTCTTACACCACCTACCTTCATGTCCTCCTTCACCACATCCATGAATCTTCTCTTTGGTCTTCCTCTAGACCTTCTGCCTGGTAGTTCCAACCTCAGCATCCTACTACCAATATACTCACTATCCCTCCTCTGTACATGTCCAAACCATCTCAATCTAGCCTCTCTGACTTTGTCTCCAAAGCATCTTACATGTGCTGTCCCTCTGATGGACTCGTTTCTGATCCTATCCATCCTCGTTACTCACAAAGAGAACCTCAACATTTTCATCTCTGCTACCTCCAGCTCTGCCTCCTGTCTTTTCCCCAGGGCCACTGTTTCTAAATCATACAACATCGCTGGCCTCAAAACCGTCTTGTACACTTTTCCTTTCATTCTTGCCGATACCTTCCTATCACACATCACACCGGACACTTTTCTCCAACCATTCCAGCCTGTCTGCACACGCTTCTTCACCTCTTTTCCACACTCTCCATTGCTCTGGACTGTTGAGCCGAAGTACTTAAAATCCTCCACCTTTCTTATCTCTGCTCCCTGTAACATCACCGTTCCTCTTGTGTCCTTCTCGTTCACACACATGTATTCTGTAATTATAATAATAATAATAATTATAATTATAATAATAATAATTAATAATAGTAATAATAATAATAATATTTAATTAATTACTTTTCTAACTCACTTAATCTTAATTATGGTCATAGGTTAGGCTGGCACCCATCTCAACCAACCTTTAAACCCTAGACAGCTCGCCAGCCATTGGATTATTATTATTATTATTATTATTATTATTATTATAAATATATTTACACTGTTGACTTTGTTGTGTTTTCATCTAAGAAGTAATTAATAACAAATTAAAACAACAACAACAAAAAATCAGTTTATTTTGTCCGCAATTTTTTAAAACTAATGACAACTCCATTCATATTATCTTTTTTCAGAAAGATTGTAGTTCAGAAGAGCATTAATCATTTTTATATCTGTTTATCGCATAATCCTAAATCATGTTTATTCCATACGACTGGAATGTTACACCTTCAGCTGTAATCATCTTAAAATTCAGTGATAATTTTATAAAGAGTGTGACAGACTAACAAACGTTTAATACTGTAGGTTTAATTATTCAAAAAAAAGAGAAGAAAAGCTTCAGTTTTTCATCAAATCTGTTTTTCCCACCACTTAAATAATGTCAGCTGTATTTTGCAGAAGCCAGATGTTCAGTGTCAAGAAGAGTCAAGTTCTACACACACACACACACACACACACACACACACACACACACACACACACGCACAGAGTGATAAAAATGTGTATAGATAATTCAATTGTTGAGTGTATGTGAATTTTATTTCACTTTCTGGTTCAGTGTTATTTACATTTCATTCCAGTATAAACTGGTTCTGTAAGGCTGTGTGGAGCGTACTTGACTCCATGGAAAAGCTCTCGGGACGCAGCCACGCTCAGTATTTATCTCAGCCTTGTGTTATCTGGCCCATGTGGACAGTTTTTACCCTGATTAATGAGATCTGTGCTATTTCTGTGCTGAGGAGATCTTTCCTCTCTGCTACAGTTTTAGTGTAGTGCACTCTCTCTCTCTCTCTCTCTCTCTCTCTCACACACTCTCTCTCTTTGTCTCTCTCTCTCTCTTGCTTTCTCTCTTTCTCTTCCTCACTCAAACTCTCTCTCTCTCATGCTCTCTCTCTCTCTCCCTCTCTGTCACGCTCTCTCGCTCTCTCTCTCGATTGCTCTATCTCGCTCTCTCTTTCTCTGTCTCTCTCTCTCTGCCTATCTCTCTGCCTCTCTCTCTTTCTCTGTGTGTGTGTGTGTGTGTGTGAGAGAGAGAGAGAGAGAGAGAGAGAGAGAGAGAGACTCATTCATCATTTCACTGGGAATCAGTTGTGTTTTTACAGATCAGTACTGAACTGAATTCAATCCAACAAATATGTGAAGCATGTTTAATACTCTACATCTTATTATCTTATTTTTAACCCTGAAGTATTTATGAACTTCTACATTTTATTGTCGAGTAGTATATGATCTATATCAATATATAGAGTACTGTATATACAGAGTAGGTATAATGATCTATATCAATATATGCTGTAGTGTATATACAGAGTAGGTATAATGGCTGAAAGTAGATGCTCCTCTGTGCACATCTGTCCTGCCTTACAGTTGTGTTAATGTTTAACAAAGTTCTATATCTGTAAATTCTGCTCCTGCTGAAAGCCAATCAATAAAGTAAAATCTGTTTAACTGTAAAACAGTAAAACTGGTGGTGATGCTTCGGTAAAAAAGTTTAGTGAACACATTTAAAAGTAAACAGTAAATAATTTCCGTGTAATTCCAGGTCAGTTTGTGTTTTAGTGGTTTAGAAAGTATGTAGTGTGAAGGACTGATTCAGTCTTTGTCTCAGGCGGGAGGCGCAGGTGGACGTGGAAGGACAATTCCTGGTCAGAATAATTTATGAAGATGCCAAAACTTATGATCTGGTGGCTGCTGCAAGTAAAGTGCTGAGTGAGTAAACGTATTCATAAACAATAAGCTGCTAATCACTTCATAATGTTTCTACATTTACAGCACTTGGCAGATGTTCTTATCCAGAGCAATTTACAATTATCAGTCTTATACAACTGACGGTTAAGGGCCTTGCTCAAGGGCCCAACGGTGCTGGTAGTGGGGATTGAACATCTGAAGGTCAGTGGTCCATCACTTTATCCACTATGTCACCACTGCCCCAGCAACTCCATGATCATCAGATACCAAACAGTGCCTGCAAAACAAAAACAAAGTCTCCTGTTAACATTTACATAATATGTACAGTTATTAATAATTATGAATAGAATAATTATATTTGCACTATTAAATTCGCTCCAATGCAAGAAGGTGCTTGGTTCAAGTCCCGTGCTCGGGGAGGGCTTTTATATGTGGAGTTTGCATGCTCTCATGTGCTTTTGTGCTTGTATGGGTTTCCTCTGGCCACTGTGGTTTCCTCCCAAAGTTAAAAGACCTAAATCACCATTGGGTGTGAGTGTGTGAGTATGAATGGTTGTGTGTACTGTTTATCTATCAAAGAGATTGACTTCAAACCCAGCTGATTTCAGGGGAGAGGTAGGGTTAAACCCCGAACAGGGCAATGATATGAGATTTTTTTTTTAAACAGAAATCAATGCCGGTGAAATTCTGCAGATGTTTGGTAAGATGTTCTTCGAGTTCTGTCAGGAATCTGGCTACGATACGATTCTCCGTGTGCTAGGCTCCAACGTTCGGGAATTTCTGCAGGTAAGGAGCACGTATTTACTCAGTTATTTTAAATAAAGAATCCAGTTGTAGTTGTCCTCAACCCATGCAGTTTGTTCTTTGCTGTAGTTCAGTCAGCATTTTAGACTTAATTTAGTGCTTTAGATATAAAACACAGTTTATTTTACTGTGCTCATTTAGCCAGAGTAAAATACTTCAGGGGTTTCTTTACTAACATCACAGCAAGAATCAATGAAAACAAAAACAGTGCTGTGACTGTCTGAAAAACATGCCTTACAGTTTGATTTTGGTATGAAGCTCCACCCCTCTATAGATCTTCGTAATCACCCCATTGTAAAAGTAGTACACATTAGGTCATTAATTAAATAGTGGCAGGACAAGAGCTGCTCTAATCTGTTTACAAAATATTGCAACCCCACTAATTTCCCTATCGGAGCTTTTCATTGTAGTGCAATGCTTCTCAATTATTTTCTGTCACCCCACCCCAGGAAGAGGAGCCCCCCCCCCATATAAATAGTGTTATTTGTCTAAAAATTGTAAAAAGTAATCTTCTGCATACACTGCATGTAAAAAAAAAAAGAAGAAATATAGATCAACTTCCAACAAAGAATAACTTTATTAACAATGTTTTAATCTGTAAACAAAAAGATTTAAAGTGCATCAATTTGCCTGAAATAAAAAAGTATTCTAATTTCAACTGTCAATTGACCAACAACTTGAACCATTCAATAAATGCAGCCGTGAGGGGGGACACAAACCAGTGTCTCGCCCTCACGCCGGTCCCAAGCCCGGATAAATGCAGAGGGTTGCATCAGGATGGGCATCCGGCGTAAAACAAATGGCAAATAAAATATGCGAATCACAACAAAAAAATTCATATCTTATCGGTCGAGGCCCGGGTGAACAACGACCGCCATCAGTGCTAACCAACAGGGTGCTGGTGGAAATTGGACTACTCTTGGTCGAAGACGTCGAAGAAGGAGAGGCGGGAGGGATGTCCGTAGGCAGAGAGAGAAGAGGAAAGGCATGAGTCTAGGACTGAAATTAGGGACTTTAAACATTGGACCTATGAAAGAAAAAGGTAGAGAGCTGGCTGACATGATGCAAAGGAGGAAGGTGGACATACTGTGTGTTCAGGAGACAAGGTGGAAAGGTAGCAAGGCTAGAAGCTTAGGAGAAGGGTTTAAGCTGTTTTTTCATGGTGTGGATGGGAAGAGAAATGGAGTAGGAGTCATACTGAAGGAGGAGTTTGTCAGGAATGTTCCAGAAGTGAAAAGAGTGTCAGACAGAGTGATGAGTCTCAAGTTAGAAATTGAAGGCGTGATGTTCAATGTTGTTAGTGCTTATGCCCCACAGGTAGGATGTGAGCTAGAAGAGAAGGAGAGATTCTTGAGTGAGTTAGATGAAGTGATGCAGAGTACCCCCAGAGGTGAAAGAGTGGTCACTGGGGCAGACTTTACTGGACATGTTGGTGCAGGAAACAGAGGGGACTAGCAAGTGATGGGCAGGTTTGGTATCCAGGACAGGAACGCAGAAGGACAGATGTTGGTAGTTTTTGCAAAAGGATGGAAATGACTGTGGTAAATACTTTCTTCCAGAAGAGACAGGAGCATAGGGTGACTTCTAAAAGCAGAGGTAGGAGCACACAAGTAGACTACATCTTGTGCAGGCGATGTAATTTGAAGGAAGTTAGTGACTGCAGAGTCGTAGCGGGTGAGAGTGTTGCCAACCAGCATAGGATGGTGGTGTGCAGGATGACGTTGATGGTGAGGAAGGTGAAGAAGGCAAAGGCAGAGCAGAAGAAAAAGTGGTGGAAGTTGAAAAAGGAAGAGTGTCGGGTTGTCTTCAAGGAGGAGTTGAAACAGGCTTTGGGTGGTCAGGAAGTGCTTCCAGATGATTGGACAACTACAGCTAATGTGATCAGGGAGACAGGTAGGAGAATACTTGGTGTGTCATCTGGAAGAAAAGTAGATAAGGAGACTTGGTGGTGGAATGAGGAAGTGCAGGAGTGTGTACAAAGGAAGAGGTTAGCTAAGAAGAAGTGGGACATTGAGAGGACCGAAGAGAGTAAACAGGAGTACAGGGAGACACAGCGTAAGGCAAAGGTAGCAGTGTCAAAGGCCAAACGGAGCGCGTTTGATGACTTCGATGCTCGGTTGGAAAGTAAGGAGGGAGAAAATGATTTATACAGGTTGGCACAGCAGAGAAATAGAGATGGGAAGGACGTGCAGCAAGTTAGATTGATAAAGGACAGAGAGGGAAATGTATTGACTGATGACAGAAGTGTGCTGGGAAGATGGAAAGAGTACTTTGAAGAGCTGATGAATGAGGAAAATGAGAGAGAAAAAGAGTAGAAGAGGTGACTGTTGAGGACCAGGAAGTAGCAAAGATTAGTAAGGGTGAAGTGAGGAGGGCATTGAAGAGGATGAAGAATGGAAAGGCAGTTGGTCCTGATGACATACCGGTGGAGGTATGGAAGTGTCTAGGAGAGGTAGCAGTAGATTTTCTGACAAGAACATTTAACAAGGTCTTAGAGAGTGAGAGGATGCCAGAGGAATGGAGGAGAAGTGTGCTGGTGCCCATTTTTAAGAACAAAGGAGACGTGCAGAGTTGTGGCAAATACAGAGGGATAAAGTTGATGAGCCATACGATGAAGTTATGGGAAAGAATAGTGGAAGCTAGACTAAGGGAAGAGGTCAGCATTTGTGAACAACAGTTTGGTTTCATGCCAAGAAAGAGCACCACAGATGCAGTGTTTGCCTTGATGATGTTAATGGAGAAGTACAGAGAAGGTTAGAGGGAGCTGCATTGTGCCTTTGTGGATCTGGAGAAAGCATATGACAGGGTGCCGAGAGAAGAACTGTGGTATTGCATGAGGAAGTCTGGAGTGGCAGAGAAGTATGTTAGAGTGGTGCAGGACATGTATGAGAGATGTAAGACAGTGGTGAGGTGTGCTGTCGGTGTGACAGAAGAGTTCAAGGTGGAGGTGGGACTGCATCAAGGGTCAGCTCTCAGCCCCTTCTTGTTTGCTATGGTGATGGACAGGCTGACAGACGAGGTTAGGCAAGATTCCCCATGGACTATGATGTTTGCAGATGACATCGTGATCTGTAGTGAGAGCAGGGAACAAGTGCAGGAAAATCTAGAGAGGTGGAGGTATGCCCTGGAAAGGAGGGGAATGAAGATTAGCCTCAGTAAGACAGAATACATGTGCATGAATGACAAGGACCCAAGAGGAACGGTGAGGTTACAGGGAGCAGAGATAAGAAAGGTGGAGGATTTTAAGTACTTAGGCTCAACAATCCAGAGCAATGGAGAGTGTGGAAAAGAGGTCAAGAAGCGTGTGCAGGCAGGTTGGAATGGTTGGAGAAAAGTGTCCGGTGTGATGTGTGATAGGAGGGTATCGGCAAGAATGAAAGGAAAAGTGTCCAAGACGGTGTTGAGGCCAACGATGTTGTATGGGTTAGAAACAGTGGCCCTGGGGAAAAGGCAGGAGGCAGAGCTGGAGGTAGCAGAGATGAAAATGTTGAGGTTCTCTTTGGGAGTAACGAGGATGGATAGGATTAGGAATGAGCACATCAGAGGGACAGCACATGTAAGACGTTTTGGCGACAAAGTCAGAGAGGCTAGATTGAGATGGTTTGGACATGTACAGAGGAGGGATAGTGAGTATATTGGTAATAGGATGCTGAGGCTGGAACTACCAGGTAAAAGGCCTAGAGGAAGACCAAAGAGACGATTCATGGATGTGGTGAAGGAGGACATGAAGGTTGTTGGTGTAAGAGAAGAAGATGCAAAGGATAGGGTGAGATGGAGGCAGATGATTCGCTGTGGCGACCCCTGAAGGGAAAAGCCGAAAGAAAAGAAGAAGAAAGAAGAACACAGCGGTCTTTCCTCGTTTCTCACCGCAGCACAGTGACGCCAACCGCTACATCCGCTTCATCATACCTCCTCGACTTAACTTCCGGGAGACTTTCGTTTCTCTCACTGTCTCCGTATATCTCCGCCTCTCTTTCCGTTCCTGTTAAAAATTTCCATGGTGGGTTTATTAACTTCACTTCGTATTTTACCTCTGGGCACACTCTGACAGTGAGGAAGCCACTGCCACCTACACTTTATCCTTATACGGCAAAAAAAAAAGGATGTTCCCTGGGATCATATGTGCCCCTTCCTGGAATCGCACCGCATCCCCCCAGGGGGGCATGCCCCACTATTTGAGAACCACTGTTCAAGGGGCAAGGTTGAGCGATGCAAACACTTTGTTGAGAGCAACACTTGGGACACAGTTCTTTCTAAGTGTATGATGGTGGAGCTTGTAAACAGAAAGATTATTTTATAAACTCAGAGGTTCCTCTTATTTCAGAACCTGGATGCTCTCCATGACCACCTTGGAACCATCTACCCCGGCATGCGCGCTCCATCGTTTCGCTGTACAGATGCGGAGAAGGGAAACAGCCTCATCCTGCACTATTACTCCGAGAGAGAGGGACTGCAGGACATCGTCATCGGCATCATTAAGACCGTCGCCCAACAGATCCACGGCACTGAGATTGACATGAAGGTTCCACTCACTCATTCACACGCACCACTCTCACACTCACCACTCTCACACGTTGCTCGCACATTCATTGTTTTCACACTCACCGCTCTCGCACTCACTCGTCACTCACTCTCATACACACTGCTCTCACATTTCTCACTCTCACACCTTCTCATACTCACATCCTTTCATGCTCACCACTCTCACATTCACTGCTGTCACACTAACTGCTTTCACACTCATCACTCTCACACATTACTTTCACACACTCTCACATTCCACGCTCTCACACTTATCACTCTCACACTCACTGCTCACACATTCACTGTTCTCACACTCACTGCTCTAATACGCACTGCTCTTACACTCCCTGCTCACACAAGCCCAGCTCTCACTCTCATTGCTCTCGCATTATCTGCTCTCACACTCACCACTGTAATACGCACTGCTCTCACACTCACCACTCTCACACTGCTCTCACACCCACCGCTCTAATATGCACTGCTCTTATACTCCCAGCTCTCACACTCCCAATCTTACACTCATTGCTCTCACACACTCTCCCACTTTTTCACACACACCACTCTCACACACACACTGCTTTCATATTCACTTCTCTCACCCTCATCACTCTAACATTCCCAGCTCTTACACTGACTACTCTTCCACTTGTTGCTCTAACACACTCTCACACTCCCAGCTTTCCCACTCATCAGTCTCACAAACTCTCACACTCTCAGCTCTTACATTCACCTCTCTCTCTCTCTCTCTCTCTCTCTCTCTCTCTCTCTCTCTCTCTCGCGCTCTCTCTCTCTCTCGCTCTCACTCACACTCTGTGACGTATACACACACACACACACACACACACACAGTGTAAAACTAGTGAATAGAACTGCCAGAACCTCTAAATTTAACACTCCTCTGGGTGATAAAATATTAGCCATAGTTGTCATGGCGACAGAAAGGCGACATAAAATGATGTCAGAGTAAAGGGTCTGAATATAAGCAACGCGCAACGCACACACGCACACACACTCACACACACACACACACACACACACACACACACACACACACACAAAAACCCAGACTGTTCAGTACTTTGACATGTATACTATTAATTTCTTACGTAAAATGAATGTGGCTTACATTATTATTCAGACTGTGCCCATATATCTGATTTTGTTTTATTGTATTATTGTGCATATAAACAACACGACAGTACAGACGGTCCCCGACTTACGTTTTTAATTGGTTCCGGACGGCCGAACGTAAGTTGAAAGTGAATGTAAGTTGTTACAGTGATGTATGACGTGTGACGTATGATGCTCTTACTGTACTATACATCAATAAATACCATTACCGTATCTCATAAAACACCCCTAAATCAATTATTATAAGCATAACATTGTAAAATAATATCAAATATATCAAATAATATCAACATTAATTTCAAATAAGTCACTTATTTATACCGAGTCACTTTATATGAAGCTTAAAACAGTCAATCAACGCTTACAATATGTGAAGCGCTCAATACTGAAAGTAGTGTACTTGCAAAAGTAGTGTACTTGCTGTAGGTTATACGGACTTCCGGTCTTTTAAGTGCACAAGGGTGCCGTTGAACTCGTTTAGAACACAGCCTGCACTGATGCAGTCTCCCAGCAAAGCGGAGAGTTCTTTCTTTTGTGTAAGTAACTAAACTTTATTCAAGATAAGATAAAATAAGATACAGCTTTATTAATCTCACAATGGAGAAATTCACTGTTACAGGCTCTTGAGGTACCATCAGTAGGGGGTGCAAAAATAGATACAAATACAAACATACACACATACATATATATTATATAAGTAAATAAATAAATAGATACATAAATATTATAGATTACTAAAACAATAAAAGAACTTTATAGACTGGCCTATATTAAGTGTAATGTATCTGAGTGCAGAGTAGATGGGTTGATATGGTTCACAGTCACAGTGGGGTAGATGTGGTTGATTAAAGTGCACAGGGTTTTTATTGCACATAACCGGTATTTTCACAGAGAGTTACAAAGTGGCGTTGTACAGTCTGACAGCGGTGGGAATGAACGACCTGCGGTAGCGCTCCTTCCTGCACTGAGGATGTCTCAGTCGTCCACTGAAGGAGCTGCTCAGATTCTCGACAGTCTGGTGCAGTGGGTGAGAGCTGTTGAACAGGATGGATGTGAGCTTTGGTACCAT
Organism: Plotosus lineatus; assembly: GCA_024760905.1. Classification (NCBI taxonomy): domain Eukaryota; kingdom Metazoa; phylum Chordata; class Actinopteri; order Siluriformes; family Plotosidae; genus Plotosus; species Plotosus lineatus. The sequence goes on from CM045731.1 coordinate 554,327, forward strand.
CCTCCTCTCACTCACCTCCTCCACAGAGTCCAGTGGGCAGCCGAGGACAGAGCTGGCCCTCCTGACCAGCTTGTTCAGTCTCTTCCTGTCCCGCTCTGTGCTGCCCGGGGCCCAGCAGATGGCAGCGTAGAGGATTGCAGAGGCTACCACAGAGTCATAAAAAGTCCTGAGCAGGGGTCTGCATACTCCGAAGGACCTGAGTCTCCTCAGAAGGTGGAGGTGACTCTGGCCCTTCTTGTACAGGGCGTTGGTGTTGTGGGACCAGTCCAGTTTATTGTTAAGGTGAACACCCAGGTACTTGAAACTGTCCACTGTCTCAATGTCCTGTCCCTGGATGTTCACTAGTAAGTGTGTGTGTGTGTGTGTGTGTACGAGTGCTTCTCCTGAAGTCGACCACCATCTCCTTCGTCTTCCTAGTGTTCAAGCACAGGTGGTTGCGCTCACACCAGTCCACGAAGTCAACGATGACCGACCGGTACTCCAGCTCGTTCCCCTCTGACACACGGCCCACGATGGCGGAGTCGTCCGAGAACTTCTGGAGGTGGCAGCTGTTTGTGTTATATATGAAGTCCGAGGTATAGATGTTAAAAAGGAAGGGTGAGAGGACGGTGCCCTGCGGTGCCCCCGTGCTGCAGACTACCACCTTTGACTTACAGCCGCGCAGCCGCACGTACTGTGGACGGTTAGTAAGGTAGTCAATAATCCAGGCAGCAAGATGCCCGTCCACTCCCACATCCTCCAGCTTCCCCCGCAGACGCGCTGGCCTGATGGTGTTGAAGGCGCTGGAGAAGTCAAAGAACATGACCCTCATAGCACTGCTGGCGATCTCCAGGTGGGTTAGTGCCCGCTGCAGAAGGTAGATGACGGTGTCTTCTACTCCGATGTTGGGCCTGTAGGCAAACTGCAGCGGGTCTAGGGTGGGGCTCACCATAGAGCGGAGGTGTTCAAGGAGGAGCCTTTCCATGGTCTTAATGAGGTGGGAGGTCAGGGCGACAGGTCTGTAGTGGGCTGGTTCCTTCGCTTGAGCTGTTTTGGGAACCGGAACCACACAGGAGGTCTTCCATAGGACGGGAACCTTCTCCAGGCTGAGGCTCAGGTTGTACAGGTAGCATAGTACCACACAGAGCTGGTCTGCGCAGGTCCTCAGCAGCCTGGGACTGATGCCATCAGGTCCTTCAGATTTCCTCTGATTTAGTCGCCTCAGCTGTCTCCTCACCTGGTCTGATGTGAGGGATGGGGGGGCTGGGGTGGGCTGCAGAGGGAGGGGGATGTGTCTGTCGGGCTGTAGCAGTCAAGTGAAGTTGGCCTGGGGAGGGGGGAGGTGTCAGCTGGTCTGTAGACGTGTGAAGAGCGGAGGGGAACGGGGAGGGGTGCAGATGGGGAGGGGGGGAAATCAAACCTGTTGAAGTAACAATTTAGTTCATCCGTCCAGTGCTGGTCACCATCAGCTGTCCCTCTGACACTCTGCCCAAATCCAGACATGGTCTTTAGTCCTCTCCAGACGTCCCGCACGTTGTTCCGAGCCAGCTTCTCCTCCATCTTCTTCCCATAGTCCTTCTTTGCCCTCCTGACCCTCCACTGGAGCTCACGCTGGACCTTCTTCTGCTCCTCTCTGTCCCCCGAGATGAAAGCCCTCTTTTTCTGGTTCAGGAGGACTTTAAGCTCAGGAGATGCATACAAAGAACAAGTACAAATCCTGATGAATATTAATATAAAAATAAGTATACACTCTTAGGATTCTGCTAAAAGATAATGAATATAAAGATTGTGCCGATCTGAGCAGATAGTTAATTCATCTCTGTGTATGAGACTTGCACCCATGCTAGTAGGCTTACACTTCTGACCAACCATATTTGCTTAGAGTTACAAAAGTCCACAAAACAGTGTAAACACAGAGATGACGTCTTAACACAAGGGTAACACTATATAACATATATATATATATATATATATATATATATATATATATATATATAGGATTTTCTGAGTAGATCCTTCCGTAGGAGAGTGCTCAATACTTTTTGGTAGAGCAAATAACAAAAATAAAAGGACAGGAAAAAGTCTTTCTATTGAAACTCCATTTATCATTACAGATCTGTTTCGAGGGGTGGTGAAACCATCCTCTCTCTTCAGGTGATTATAGGAGAATCTTCTATAATCACCTGAAGAGAGAGGATGGTTTCACCTAAATATATATATATCTTCTTCTTTTACTTTCGGCTGCTCCCTTCAGGGGTCGCCACAGCAAATCATCCGCCTCCACCTCACCCTGTCCTCCGCATCTTCTTTTCTGACTCCAACGACCTTCATGTCTTCCTTCACCACATCCATAAATCTCTTCTTCGGTCTTCCTCGAGGCCTTCTGCCTGGTAGTTCCAACCTCAGCATCCTACTGCCAATATACTCACTATCCCTCCTCTGTACATGTCCAAACCATCTCAATCTAGCCTCTCTGACTTTGTCTCCAAAACATCTTACGTGGGCTGTCCCTCTGATATACTCATTTCTGATCCTATCCATCCTCGTGACTCCCAGGAGAACCTCAACATTTTCATCTCCGCTACCTCCAGCTCTGCCTCCTGCCTTTTCCTCAAGCGCCACTGTTTCTAAGCCATATAACATCGCTGGCCTCACCACCATCTTGTACACTTTTCCCTTCATTCTTGCTGACACTCTCCTATCGCACATCACACCGGATACTTTTCTCCAACCATTCCAGCCTGCCTGCACACGCTTCTTCACCTCTTTTCCACACTCTCCATTGCTCTGGATTGTTGAGCCTAAGTACTTAAAATCCTCCACCTTCGTTATCTCTGCTCCCTGTAACATCACCGTTCCTCCTGGGTCCTTCTCATTCACACACATGTATTCTGATTTTCTGAGGCTAACCTTCATTCCTCTCCTTTCCAGGGCATACCTCCACCTCTCTAGATTTTCCTGCACTTGTTCTCTGCTCTCACTACAGATCACGATGTCATCTGCAAACATCATAGTCCATGGAGATTCTTGTCTCACCTCGTCTGTCAGCCTGTCCATCACCATAGCAAACAAGAAGGGGCTCAGAGCTGACCCTTGATGCAGTCCCACCTCCACCTTGAATTGCCGGTCACACCGACAGCACACCTCACCACTGTCTTACATCTCTCATACATGTCCTGCACCACTCTAACATACTTCTCTGCCACTCCAGACTTCCTCATGCAATACCACAGTTCTTCTCTTGGCACCCTGTCATATGCTTTTTCCAGATCCACAAAGGCACAATGTAGCTCCCTCTGACCTTCTCTGTACTTCTCTATTAACATCCTCAAGGCAAACATTGCATCTGTGGTGCTCTTTCTTGGCATGAAACCAAACTGTTGTTCACAAATGCTGACCTCTGCCCTTAGTCTAGCTTCCACTATTCTTTCCCATAACTTCATCGTATGGCTCATCAACTTTATCCCTCTGTAGTTGCTGCAACTCTGCACGTCTCCCTTGTTCTTAAAAATGGGCACCAGCACACTTCTCCTCCACTCCTCCGGCATCTGCTCACTCTCTAGTACCTTGTTGAATGTTCTTGTCAGAAAATCTACTGCTACCTCTCCTAGACACTTCCATACCTCCACAGGTATATCATCAGGACCAACTGCCTTTCCATTCTTCATCCTCTTCAATGCCCTTCTCACTTCACCCTTACTGATCTTTGCTACATCCTGCTCCTCAATGGTTACCTCTTCTACTCTTTTTTCTCTCTCATTTTCCTCATTCATCAGCTCTTCAAAGTACTCTTTCCATCTTCCCAGCACACTTCTGTCATTAGTCAATACAGTTCCCTCTCTGTCCTTTATCAATCTAACTTGCTGCACGTCCTTCCCATCTCTATTTCTCTGCTGTGCCAACCTGTCTAGATCATTTTCTCCCTCTTTACTATCCAACCTATCATACAAGTCATCATACGCCCTCTGTTTGGCCTTAGCCACTGCTACTTTCGCCTTACGCTGTGTCTCCCTGTACTCCTGTTTACTCTCTTCGGTCCTCTCAATGTCCCACTTCTTCTTGGCTAACCTTTTCCTTTGTACACACTCCTGCACTTCCTCATTCCACCACCAAGTCTCCTTATCTACTTTCCTTCCAGAGGACACACCAAGTACTCTCCTACCTGTGTCCCTGATCACATTTGCTGTGGGTGTCCAGTCATTTGGAAGCACTTCCTGGCCACATAAATATATATATATATATATATATATATATATATATATATATATATATATATATATATATATAAAATCTTCTTGTCCTTTCGGCTTTTCCCTTCAGGGGTCGCCACAGCGAATCATCTGCCTCTATCCTCTGCATCTTTTTTTCTTACACCAACTGCCTTCATGTCCTCCTTCACCACATCCATGTATATATTAATACACACACACTCAGTCTGTAGTTTGTAAACAATGAATGCAGCGTCATGACGTCAGCGTACTATGTAGGTACGTCTAAACTCAAAATTGGACTTATTTTTTGGAAAAAAAACCCCTAAAATACGTAAAACGGACGAACTTAAGTCGGGGAGCGTTTGTATACACAAACACCTGTACTTATAAACAACCTTACATTAAATTATCCATACACATAAACAACTTTATGTACAAGCAACCCTTCATATCCACAGCTTAACATTTTAACAACTTTACACGTGCGCACACACACACACACACACACACACACACACACACACACACACACACACACACACACACACACACACACACACAAACAAACAGACACGCATGTGTGTGTGCACAAAGAGAGATTATCATTTCAGATCTGAAAGGTTTGTGGTTGAACCTGTAGGTGATACAGCAGAAGAGTGAGGAGTGTGACCACATCAAGTTTCTGATTGAGGAAAAGGACTCGGAGGAGGAGACATTTTATGAAGATCTGGATGGTTTTGAGGAAAATGGCACACAGGAGACGCGCATAAGTCCGTACACCTTCTGCAAAGCTTTTCCTTTTCATCTGATGTTCGATAAAGACCTCATCCTCACTCAGTGTGGAAACGCCATCTTCAGAGTGCTGCCACAGGTAAGGGAGTTCTCAGACCTATTTGGACTGAATATAAACAGGTAAAGTCTGTTGGGCTTTTTACACCCGAGCCATAGTGGCTCATCAGGCCGGTGCTTATCCCCAGTTTCCATAGCGTAAAGCGACCATGAGTTCAACTCCTCCGGGATGGGACGCGAGTCCATCGCAGGTTACCTTTCCAGTATATTTTACTGGTACCCATTTATACTGCTGGGTGAACAGAGGCACACTTGTGGTTGAGACCTTGCCCAGGGGTCTTAGCACAGTGAGGTTCTAACCTCCCGATCATGAGCGCAGCAACCTAACTACTACGCCACGGGCCCCACAAAAATATGGTAACTCTTCACGAATTTGCGTGTAATCCTTGTGCAGGGGCCATGCTAATATTTTCTGTATCATTCCAATTTTAGCTGCCGTAGCAAGTACGAACTTTGGACTGAATATATTTACCTTTAATTCCACAAAAAATGTGGTGACTTTACAAATTAAAGTACAGTATTAAATATTTATGAGCATCTCTAAATGGTTAAGATTCATTCTCACGTATTGCATGTTACTACATCATCATCATCATCATCATCGTCATCTTTTTCTGCTTAATCCAGGTTTGGGTCATGGGGACAGCAGTCTAAGCAATGAGGTTCAGAGATCATTCTCCCCAGCCACTTCCTCCAGCTTTTCCGGGGGACACCAAGGCGTTCCCAGACTAGCTGACAGATGTAATCCCTTCAGTGTGTTCTGGGTTAACCCCGGGGTCTCTCCAGAGGTCTGGTTGGACATGTTCGAAACACCACACCAGGGAGGCGTTTGGGAGGCATTCTAACCAAAGGCCCGAGCCACCTCAAATGGCTCCTCTCAATGCGGAGGAGCAGCGGTTCTACTCTGAGCTCTCCCCGGATGGCTGAGTTTCTCACCTTATTTCTAAAGGAGAGCCCCTGCCATCCGGCGAAGGAAGCCCATTTCAGACGCTTCCATGTCCGGGCAAGGAAAATCCTTGTTTTGTGAGTCGTCGGCTTACGACCGCGTTTGGTTCTGGCAGACCGGTCGTAACTTGATCTGGTCGTATGTCGACATTCCATCCAAATACACTCACGCCAAACAAAAACAGATGAATAAATCTATACATCTACTTTCGATTCCACGTCACTGTGACATACAGCGGAGAGCCAATCCTTTTTGTACTCCACTGTGTGGGCGGGTCCCATAGCTTCAAACTCCAATTTTATTGGATTATAACAATAGCCACAGACTGCGCGTGTTGTTTGAGTAAAGAGATAAATTTCCCTCGTTTTGATCAGCTCATTTCCACGAAGCCAAGCACAGCTGGCAAGCAAACACAAATGGACAGACATGGAAAAACTTCAACCCGCAGACAGGCTGATTGCCAAAATTTGGGACGTGCTTCCTGTCACATAAACACTGGAGCGTTTGAGTCCAATATAATTAGAGTTTCAAGGTATCAGACCCGCCCACACAGAAAGGATTGGCTCTCAGCTTCATGCCACAGTGACGTGGCATTGAAAGTAGATGAATAGATTTGCTCTGCGCTCTGAGCAGTTATAAAATGAAACTGCATCATCTCCTGCTTGGCCTTTTAAGATGCTGGCGCTGCCAGCAGCGTAAGCAACACTCGCACTGCACTGCCATGAATCATGCTTCACCACTTTTGCAGTCGTAAAGTCGAACAGACGTAACTCGCATAGGTCGTAGGTCACTGTGTGTAGTATATATATATATATATATACAGTGATACCTCAGCTCACGAACATAATTGGTTCCCAGAAAGTGTGTGTAAGGCGAAAAGTTCATCTTCCGAACATTTATTTCCCATAAGAAACCATTAAAATGAGAATAATCCGTTCCCAGGTCCCCATAAAACATAATTTTCTACTAAATAAGCCTTAAAACTACACAAAAATATACCTTATTTTATGTATAATAAATGTGCTATTGTATTGTAATTAAAGAAATAAACTGTACTGTATAATAAAGTCGTTTTATTTACCTTTGTGATGGTAGTTGATGGCTTGATGGAATGGAGTGGGAGGAGGAGGGAGGGAGGGACTTACTCTTTGGAAACACCCTTAGCCACACACGCACCCTTAATAGCTTCCTTGTTCTTAAGGATGGTAGCAATGGTAGACTTAGCGTACTGGTACTGGGACACTAAGTCACACAAACGCACACCTCGTTCGTGTTTTTCAATGATCTCCGCCTGTGGTGGGGTGGCGCTGTTCGACCGCGTGGTTTGGTTTGTCCACCGAAAACTAGTTCGTCAGCAGAGACTATATGCTCGCGAATTTAATGTTCTTGAGGCGAAAAGTTCGTGAACTTAAGCGTTCATCAGCGGAGGTTTTACTGTGTGTGTGTGTGTATGTATATATATATATATATATATATATATATATATATATATATATATATATATATATATATATATATACAGACGCTCCCCGACTTACATTCATCTGTTTTACTTTTTTTTTTTTTGATTTTACGTTTTTTTTTTTTTTTCCAAAAAAAATCAAATTTTGAGTTTAGACGTACCCACATAGTACGCTAACGTAATGACGCTGCGTCCATTGTTTACAAACGACAGACTGAGTACCCCTCCTTCCCAGTTCAGTTATATATATCGTTGAATCTTTTTCTTTTCCTTTCGGCTGTTCCCTTCAGAGGTCGCCACAGCGAATCATCTGCCTCCATCTCACCCTATCCTCTGCATCTTCTTCTCTTACACCAACTGCCTTCATGTCCTCTTTCACCACGTCCATGAATCGTTTCTTTAGTCTTCCTCTCGGCCTTCTGCCTGGTAGTTCCAACCTCAGCATCCTACTTCCAATATACTCACTATCCCTCCTCTGTACATGTCCAAACCATCTCAATCTAGCTTCTCCGACTTTGTCTCCAAAACGTCTTACATGTGCTGTCCCTCTGATGTACTAATTTCTGAGCCTATCCATCCTCGTTACTCCCAAAGAGAACCTCAACATTTTCATCTCAGCTACCTCCAACTCTGTCTCCTGTCTTTTCCTCAGTGCCACTGTTTCTAAACCATACAACATCGCTGGCCTCAACACCGTCTTGTACACTTTTCCTTTGATTCTTGCCGATACTTTCCTATCACACATCACACCTGACACTTTGCTCCAACCATTCCAACCTGCCTGCACACACACTTCTTCACCTCTTTTCCACACTCTCCATTGCTCTGGACTGTTGAGCCTAAGTACTTAAAATCCTCCACCTTCTTTATCTCTGCTCCCTGTAACCTCACTGTTCCTGTTGGGTCCTTGTCATTCATACACATGTATTCTGTCTTACTGAGGCTAACCTTCATTCCCCTCCTTTCCAGGGCATACCTCCACCTCTCTAGATTTTCCTGCACTTGTTCTCTGCTCTCACTGCAGATCACAATGCCATCTGCAAACATCATAGTCCATGGGGAATCTTGTCTAACCTCGTCTGTCAACATAGCAAACAAGAAGGGGCTGAGAGCTGACCCTTGATGCAGTTCTACCTCCACCTTGAACTCTTCTGTCACACCGACAGCACACCTCACCACTGTTTTACATCTCTCATTCATGTCCTGCACCACTCTAACATTCTTCTCTACCACTCCAGACTTCCTCATAGTCTCGCTTCCACTATTCTTTCTCATAACTTCATCGTATGGCTCATCAACTTTATCCATCATACGCCTTTTGCTTGGTCTTTGACACCGCTACCTTCACTGTTGTGTCTCCCTGTACTCCTGTTTACTCTCTTCTGTCCTCTCTATGTCCCAATTCTTCTTAGTGAACCTATTCCTTTGTACACACTCCTGCACTTCCTCATTCCACCACCAATTCTCCTTATCTCCTCTCCTTCCAGATGACACACCAAGTATTCTCCTACCTGTCTCCCTGATCACATTAGATGTAGTTGTCCAGTCATCTGGAAGCACTTCCTGACCACCCAAAGCCATTTCAACTCCTCCTTGAAGACAACACAACACTCTTCCTTTTTCAGCTTCCACCACTTTGTCGTCTGCTCTGCCTTTGCCTTCTTCACCCTCCTCACCATCAGCGTCATCCTGCACACCACCATCCTATGCTGTTTGGCAACACACTCACCCACTACTACTTTGCAGTCACTGACTTCCTTCAAATTACATCGCCTACACAAGATGTAGTCTACCTGTGTGCTCCTACCTCCGCTTTTATAAGTCACCCTATGCTCCTGTCTCTTCTGGAAGAAGTATTTCCCACAGCCATTTCCATCCTTTTTGCAAAATCTACCAACATCTGTCCTTCTGCGTTCCTGTCCTGGATTCCAAACCTGCCCATCACGTCCTCGTCCCCCTTGTTGCCTGCACCAACATGTCCATTGAAATCTGCACCAATGACTACTCTTTCACCTCTGGGGGTACTCTGCATCACTTCATCTAACTCACTCCAGAATCTCTCCTTCTCTTCTAGCTCACATCCTGCCTGTGGGGCATAAGCACTCACAACATTGAACATCACGCCTTCAATTTCTAACTTGAGACTCATCACTCTGTCTGACACTCTTTTCACTTCTGGAACATTCCTGACAAACTCCTCCTTCAGTATGACTCCTACTCCATTTCTCTTCCCACCCACACCATGAAAAAACAGCTTAAACCCTGCTCCTAAGCTTCTAGCCTTGCTACCTGTCCACCTTCCTCCTCTGCATCATGTCAGCCAGCTCTCTACCTTTTCCTTCACATATTGTAAGTGTTGATTGACTGTTTTAAACTTCATATAAAGTGACTCGGTATAAATAAGTGACTTATTTGAAATTAATGTTGATATTATTTGATATATTTGATATTATTTTACAATGTTATGTTTGTAATAATTGATTTAGGGGTGTAGGGGTGTTTTATGAGATATAGTAATGGTATTTATTGATGTATAGTACAGTATGAGCGTCATATGTCATACATCACTGTAACAACTTGCGTTCAGCCCGTCCGGAACCAATTAAAAACGTAAGTCGGGGAGAGTGTGAGTGTGTGTGTGTGTGTGTGTGTGTATATATATATATATATATGTGTGTGTGTGTGTGTGTGTTTGTATGTGTGTGTATGTATATATATATATATATATATATTTATATATATATATATATATATATATAATTGAAATTTCAATTTAAGGTGTGTGTGTGTGTGTGTTTGTATGTGCGTGTGTGTGCATGTGTGTCTGTGTTTGTGTATGTGTGTGTGTGTGTGTGTGTGTGTGTGTGTGTGTTCGCGTGTGTGCGTGTGTGTGCGTGTGTGTGTGTGTGTGTGTGTGTGTATCTCACAGCTCCAGCCAGGTGTGTGTAGTTTGCCCTCCGTGTTCTCTCTGGTGCGACCACACATTGACTTCAGTTTCCATGGCATCCTGTCACACATCAACACCGTGTTTGTTCTGCGGAGTAAGGTTAGTGTGGCATATACGATGGCTGCATGTGGCTCACACCTGGTAAAAGCCTAATGTGGGCTAAAACACCTTAGTTGTAGTATTAGTGTGTGCATGCATGTGTGTATGTGTGTGTGTGTGTGTGTGTGTGTCCTTCAGGAAGGGCTGTTGAATGTGGAGAGTGCTGAGTGTGAGGACGAGCTCACAGGAACAGAGATTAGCTGCCTCAGGCTTAAAGGTCAGATGATTTCCCTCCCCGAGACGGAGAACATCCTGTTCCTCTGCTCCCCCAGGTTCCTCTTCATGTTTATATTCATTATTCACACCGAAGATAATGAGCTTCATGAATAAGAAATGAACAGAATGAACAGAGTGTGAGAGTTATGAGACCTGTCCATATCTTAATCCTGTCATGGCAGTGTAATGAACCTGGATGATCTGACTCGGAGAGGTCTGTACCTCAGCGACATCCCGCTCCACGATGCTACCCGAGATCTGGTGCTGCTAGGAGAACAGTTTCGTGAGGAGTACAAACTTACCCAGGAGCTAGAGATCCTCACTGATCGTCTGCAGCACACACTCAGAGCACTGGAGGACGAGAAGAAGAAGACAGACAGGTCAGAGCCTCAGATCCTTGGGGTATTTTAAGGATCAATGTTGAAGACTTTGTTCAGCAATTCAGAAATAGCGGCTGATACGATGCACAATCAATTACGTAAAACCAATCTCTTTCATAATTTAAACAAGGTGATGTATGGCTGTGCTGCTTTTGACTGTCTCAGTTTCATGAAATATACATTGTGCCTTAAACATCTTACAGAAATGTCTGTGTTGTGCGGAACTTCGAACAACAGATTATATTCTCACAGGGTGACAAAAATCCAACTTTATATAAATGATAGTTTTCTCTCAATGATAACACGGAACGTTCATCAATCAGCCATAACAATAGCACCCAGAGTGGTGTGTATGTAGATGATCCCATACACAATGAGCTGTCATACACCGTATGTTCTGATTCGTTGCTTTTAGAGCCAGCAGTAACAGATTCAATACTTTGTGCTACAGCAGCTCTTCTGCTGTGAGGCCTAAACTCACTAGAATGTGTTGTTATCAGCACCAGCAGGTTTTCTGGACTGATTTTGAGTTCAGTAGTTGTGTAGTTCACAGAAAGAAGGTCCTTCGTTCAAGTCCTAGGGTCCATGAGGGCGTTTCTGTGTGGAGTTTGCATGTTATCCCTGTGCTTGTGGGGGTCCGGTGGTGTAGTGGTTAGAGTGCTGTGCTCATGATCGGGAGGTCATGAGTTCAAATCCCACTGAGACCCTCACTGTGCTAAGAGCCCTGGGCAAGGTCTTAACCACAAGTGTGCCTCTGTTCACCCAGCAGTATAAATGGGTACCAATAAAAATATACTGGGAAGGTAACCTGCGATGGATTAGCGTCCCATCCAGGAGGAGTTGAACTCCTGGTCGCTTCACGCTACAGAAACCGGGAATAAGCACCGGCCTGATGAGCTGCTAGGCTCGGGTGTAAAAACCCAACAGACTTTACCTTTTTACTGTGCTTGTAAGGGTTTCCTCTGGGTATTCCGGTTTCCTCCCAAAGTCCAAAGACATGCACATTACACTGTTCCAAATTACCCGTAGGTGTGACTGTGATTGATTGTGTGCGATGGTGCCGAGATTGATCGACGAGCTGGTCAGGGTGGACTCTTTGTATAGGTTCCAGTTTGTCTATGACCCCAGTTGTGAATAAGATATGATTCGGCAGGTGAGTGAGTTATTTTAGCTTCCATTTCTTAAAGTTTTAACCGAGAGTCAATATAGTTAATGGTTTGAATTTATTAATGCTCAGTTCGATTTAGTTTTATTTGTATTGCGCATTTTACAATTAACATTGTTGCAAAGCAGACTTACACAGTAAAAGTCGGGATTTACAAAGTATAAAAGAATTCAAACATTTCCTATAATCCCTGCATATCCCTAATGAGCGTTGCCCCGCGGTGACAGTGGCAAGGAAAACCTCCCTCGGTTGATGCGAGAAAGAAACCTTGAGAGGAACCAGATCCAAAAGGGAAACCCATTCTCATTTGGATGAAACCAAACTCATTACAGTCCAAAAATGTCGTCCAGTTGGTTATACAACTGTAAGTCCGAAATAATTGTGGGGAAGAGAGTTAATGGCGGAGCTAATGAACTGAGCAGTATAATCATGAAACATGGCTTGGATGTTTGTCCTGTGTCTAAAATAGAAAGCCCTATAAGGCTGCTGTGTTTCTGGGTTGATGCCAGTTGGCTGTTATTTATCGCTGACCTGCATGACAACAGACAGCAAAACAAAATATAAAAATAAGTTTACTTTTTATAGTGAAACTAAAATAAACAAAGAAAAAAAAAGAGGCTCGTATGCCTCTGCTCAGACTCACACACAATAAAAACACAATCTAACTCGGGTAGCAGGACAGTCAAACAGATAAATAAATATTCAACGATCATATACCAAAATTATACAGTCCTTCTCAAAAAATTAGCATGTCCTGATAAAGTTCATTATTTTCTGTAATGGACTGATAAACATTAGACTTTCATACATTTTAGACTCATTACACACAACTGAAGTACAGTAAAACCTCCGCTGACGAACGCTTAAGCTCACGAACTTTTCACCTCAAGAACATTAAATTTGCGAGCATATAGTCTCTGCTGACGAACTAGTTTTCGGCGGACGAACCAAACCACGCGGTCGAACAGCGCCATGGTGGCGGCCACGAGAAGCTGACGCACGCTCACGGCGTCACAGTTCGTCACCCCCTTTCTTTGAATGCGGAAGTGGTTTGTGTTTGATAGACATTTTGGACCATATTGAGTGTACTTTTATGGGACCGAAAAAGACCCCACCACAGGCGGAGATCATTGAAAAACACGAACGAGGTGTGCGTTTGTGTGACTCAGCGTCCCAGTACCAGTACGCTAAGTCTACCACCATCCTTAAGAACAAGGAAGCTATTAAGGGTGCGTGTGTGGCGAAGGGTGTTTCCAAACAGTAGGCGTTTCCAAACACTCCTTCCAAACAGTAAGTCCCTCCCTCCCTCCTCCTCCCACTCCATTCCATCAAGCCATCAACTACCATCACAAAGGTAAATAAAACGACTTTATTATACAGTACAGTTTATTTCTTTAATTACAATACAAGAGCACATTTATTATACATAAAATAAGGTATATTTTTGTGTAGTTTTAAGGCTTATTTAGTAGAAAATTATGTTTTATGGGGACCTGGGAACGGATTATTCTCATTTTAATGGTTTCTTATGGGAAATAAATGTTCGGAAGACGAACTTTTCGCCTTACACACACTTTCTGGGAACCAATTATGTTTGTGAGCTGAGGTATCACTGTAGTTCAATCCTTTTGTTTTAATATTGATAATTTTGGCAAAAAAAGTAAAGAAAAACCAAAAATTCCTATCTCAAAAAATTAGCATATTTCACCCGACCAATAAAAAAAGTGCTTTTAATACAAAAAAGTCACCCTTCAAATAATTATGTTCAGTTATGCACTCAATACTTGGTCGGGAATCCTTTTGCAGAAATGACTGCTTCAATGCGGCGTGGCATGGAGGCAATCAGCCTGTGGCACTGCTGAGGTGTTACGGAGGCCCAGGATGCTTCGATAGCGGCCTTAAGCTCATCCACAGTGTTGGGTCTGGTGTCTCTCAACTTTCTCTTCACAATATCCCACAGATTCTCTATGGGCTTCAGGTCAGGATAGTTGGCAGGCCAATTGAGCACAGTAATACCATGGTCAGTAAACCATTTAGCAGTGGTTTTGGCACTGGGAGCAGGTGCCAGGTCGTGCTGAAAAATGAAAATCTTCATCTTCATAAAGCTTTTCAGCAGATGGAAGCATGAAGTGCTCCAAAATCTCCTGATAGCTAGCTGCATTGACCCCGCCCTTGATAAAACACAGTGTACCAACACCAGCAGCTGACATGGCACCCCAGACCATCACTGACTGTGGGTACTTGACACTGGACTTCAGGCATTTTGGCATTTCCTTGTCCCCAGTCTTCCTCCGGACTCTGGCACCTCGATTTCCGAATGACATGCAAAATTTGCTTTCATCCAAAAAAAGTACTTTGGACCACTGAGCAACAGTCCAGTGCTGCTTCTCTGTAGCCCAGGTCAGGCACTTCTGCCGCTGTTTCTGCTTCAAAAGTGGCTTGACCTGGGGAATGCGGCACCTGTAGCCCATTTCCTACACACGCCTGTGCACGGTGGCTCTGGATGTTTCTACTCCAGACTCAGTCCACTGCTTCCACAGGTCCCTCAAGGTCTGGAATCAGCCCTTCTTTCACTTTTTCCTTCCCACAGACGTCCCACTGAGGTGGCTTGATCGAGCACTCTGGGAACAGCCTATTCGCTCAGAGATTTCTTTCTGTGTCTTACCCTCTTGCTTGAGGGTGTCAATGATGTCCTTCTGGACAGCAGTCAGGTCAGCAGTCTTACCCATGATTGCGGTTTTGAGTAATGAACCAGGCTGGGAGTTTTTAAAAGCCTCAGGAATCTTTTGCAGGTGTTTAGAGTTAATTGGTTGATTCAGATGATTAGGTTAATAGCTCGTTTACACTACCTGAACATCATATGCTCATTTTTTGAGATAGGAATTTTGGGTTTTCATGAGCTGTATGCCAAAATCATCAGGATTAAAACAATAAAAGACCTGAAATATTTCAGTTGGTGTGCAATGAATCTAAAATCTATGAAAGTTTAATTTTTATCAGTCCATTACAGAAAATAATCAACTTTTCACAATATGCTAATTTTTTGAGAAGGACCTGTAGAATTCACAGAACATGAACTCATCAAACTGATAATTAAACTAACAGGCTGATAGAAAGGAAAGCAGACAATCAGAAAGCAAGCCCAGGCTCAGACACTTATCAGGAGATAGCTATAAGGAGGTTGGCTTTCTCCAATCTTTATATTTTCATGGAAATAGTTTAATCTTTTTGCTGCACCTGTGATATTCACTTCGTTTACCCAGTCAGCGGTGTTTTGGTGACCCGAAAGGAGAATGTGTGTGTCTCTGCTTCAGTGATATTCAGTTATGCCTAAAAACAGAAAATGAGATTCATTAGGATTGAAGCCATGGTTCTTTCTTGTACAGGGCAGTGGATTTGTATCAGAAGAAAAAGTAGATTGCTGTAATTCTTCTCATGTTCATCTGCACCGATAAACCAGCTCATTTCACCATGCATTTTGGGCATTTCAGACTAACAAGCTGACCTGTGGTTGTTTCTATAGCAACCAGTCTCACATTTTTCTTTATTATAAAGCACAAATGTGCATAACAGTGTGTGGCCATAATCTGCGTCTCAAATGATGAAACACAAAAAAAAATATTTTTATTACATCTGTCGCATTGCTGTGTGGAGTCTGCATGTTCCTGCGTGAGTTTCTTCCGGATACTTAGGTTTCCTAACACAGTTCAAAAGCCATGCACATTAGGCCAATGGGCTGGTCCAAATTGCGTGTATATATATATATATATATATATATATATATATATATATATATATATATATATATATATATATATATATATATAATGTGTGTGTGTGTGTGTGTGTGTGTGTGTGTGTGTGTGTGTGTGTGTGTGAGAGAGAGAGAGAGAGAGAGAGACTGGATGAGTCAGTGACTGGATGAATGAGTGAGTGAGGACTGAGTGAGAGGGTGAGTGAGTGAGAGATTGAGAGAGAGAGAGAGAGAGTAAGTGAGTGAGTAAGTGAGTGACAGAGATAGAGTCAGAGAGTGAGTGAGTGACTAAGACAGTGTGTGAGGAGTGAGTGAGTGAGTGAGAGAGAGAGAGAGAGAGAGAGAGCGAGAGAGGAGACTGACTGAGTGAGTGTCTGGGAGAATGAGTGAGTGAGGGAGAAAATGACACAGAGACTGAGAGAGTGATAGAGGAGTGAGAGACTGAGTGAATGAGAGTGACAGTGAGTGACTAAGTGAGTTAGTGGGAGAGAGTGATTGAGTGAGTGAACGAGGGAGAGGGACAGAGTGAGTGACTGAGAGAGTGCGTGAGTGAGTGAGTGACAAAGAGAGAGAGCGAGTGAGAGAGTGACTGACTGACTGACTGAGAGAGGAGTGAGTGCGAGAATGAGTGAGTGAGTGAGAGAGAGAGAGAGAGAGAGAGAGAGAGAAAGGAGACTAAGTGATTGAGTGAGTGTCTGGGAGAGTGAGTGAGTGAGAGACTGATTGAGTTAGTGAGAGTGAGTGAGACTGAGTGAGAGTGCGTGAGAGTGAGTGAGTAAGAGAGAGAGTGAGAGATTTAGTGAGTGTGTGTGTGAGTGAGTGAGTGAGTGAGAGACCGAGTGAGAGAGAGAGAGAGTGAGTGAGTGAGTGAGTGAGTAAGCGAGAGAGTGAGTGAGAGTGAGTTAGTGAGTAAGTGAGACAGAGAGACAGTGTGAGACCGAATGCGTGAGTGAGAGCCCGAAGGAATGAGAGAGAGAGAGTGTGAGAGAGCGAGCGAGTGAGTGAGTGAGTGATTGAGGAAGAGGGACAGAGTGAGTGACTGACACAGTGAGTGAGGAGTGACAGAGAGAATGAGTGAGTGAGAGAGAGAGAGAGGAGACTTAAGTGATCGAGTGAGTGCCTGGGAGAGTGAGTGAGTGAGTGAGTGAGTGAGAGACTGAATGAGTAAATGAGAGAAAAAGTGAAAGACTGAGTGAGTTAGTGAGAGAGTAAGAGAGAGAGGGAGAGAGAGAGACTGAATGAGAGAGAAAGTGAGTGAGTGAGTGACAGAGAGAGCGAGAGAGAGTGAGTGAGTGACTGAGACAGTGAGTGAGGAGTGAGAAGTGAGAGAGAGAAGACTAAGTGATTGAGTGACTGCCTGGGAGAGTGAGTGACAGAGACTGAATGAGTGAATGAGAGAGAAAGTGAGAGACTGAGTGAGTTAGAGAGAGAGTGAGTGAGAGACTGAATGAGTAAATGAGAGAAAAACTGAGAGACTGAGTGAGTTAGAGAGAGAGAGTGAGTGAGTAAGAGAGAGAGAGAGAGAGAGAGAGAGAGAGGTGAGACAGAGGGGAAGAGAGAGAGAGAGAGAGAGAGAGAGAGAGAGAGAGAGATCGAGGGGGAGACAGAGAGAGAGAAAGAGAGAGAGAAAGAGATCTCAAGGGGGGTATAGAGAGAGAGAGAGATCGAGGAGGAGAGAGAGGGGGAGATGGAGAGAGAGAGAGAGAGAGACAGATGGGGGAGGGGGAGAGAGAGAGAGAGAGAGAATTACTTCAGGCTCAGTGGGTTGTGTTTCTTTGGTGTATTTCAGAGGAATTGACAAAAATGGCGTGATGACATTTTCTGTATAAATTCCACTTCGATCATCTGTACATGAAACAGATTTAAAAGAAAAACAAACAACATCTGCTAACATAATCGTTATTATAATGAGCTTTCATCAATCAGGATAATTAACCTCTCTTACTCAACTCCTGCAATCCTGAAAGATTTCACATCACCTCTTTTACTGCATGTCCATGTTAGGAAATCACAAACACAACTGGGCTGAAGAATGAAACATCTCATTTTTTATTATTACTATTATTATTATTATTATTATTATTATTATTATTATTGAAACAGGAGAAGAACTCAGATGGAAAATGGAATTAAAGAAGATTATTTTCCTTTTGTTGATCTCCACATCATGCTCAGCAGCTTTTTTTTTTGGGTTACAGGTTGCTGTACTCGGTTCTCCCGCCGTCAGTAGCGAACGAGCTGAGACACAAACGTCCGGTTCCTGCAAAACGCTACGACAACGTCACCATCCTGTTCAGTGGAATCGTGGGATTTAACAGCTTCTGTAGCAAACATGCCTCAGCAGAAGGAGCCATCAAAATCGTCAACCTTCTCAATGACATTTACACCAAGTTCGACATTCTGACTGACTCACGAAGGAACCCATACGTCTACAAGGTGACCCGCCAAAATTCAGGTTTAATAGCCGCTTAAATTCATCAACATTTACTAAAACATTTTATTTTAATAGCCTTGCCATGGCTATACCATTGGTCAGAGTCGGCTGAGATGAGCGCCAGCCTTCACGCAACCCTAATTAGGATTAAGCAGTTCAGAAAATGAATGAATGAATGATTTTATTTTAATACAAATTCATCAATTTAATACAAATCTATCTCAAAATAAACTATGCATTCACTAAATTTTAATCCAAAATAGTAATTGAGTTTATATAAGAATATTATATGATTAATAATTATAGTTAAAGTTTGTGTGTTAACTCTTTGGTGTCAGACTGTGTAAAATCATAGGATGTACTAGATATTTGTAAAATATTTTAATCCTCACTGTGCCATGGTAAGTTTTCACACATCAGCTGAGCTGATTTCAGACGAACTTCATCCACTGAGCAGCCACATGCACGATTTACAGTAGAACGCCCAGCTGAAGTTTTTAATGATAAAATTGATCATGAAAGTAATAATTAAAAAGAAAATGGAGATCCTTCTGGTGAAGAAGAGTTGAATACACAGTGAGGAGCTTCAGGTCTTACTTGTGGAGAACCTGCAGGTATGAGGCCTGTACGGAACTGAATGTTCCTTCGATAAATAAAAAATAAGTCACTTGAAGTTTTTCCTGGAAAAGGATTTAAAGAATTCTTTATCCAGAAAAAAGAGAATTCTATCATGTACAAAGCGAATGGTGAGCTCTCAGGCTGAGCACTGAATGATCAGAGAAAGACATTCCATCCAGATTCCATTCATTCAGATCATTAGAGCCTCATAATTTTCAGTCGAAGATGAAATTAATAAAACGGTGACTTATTTTCCGATACTAAATCCATACATGGCAATTTTCCGCAGATCCGCAGAATTCCATGTTTTTTATCTCAAATTGGTCATTTCTGTGAATCGTCTAAATCTGAGGAGAAACTTTTAGGGGGGTATAGAGGCGCTTCTGACAAGTTCACATGCTTGTGCTTGAGACAAAGCGCGGCTTATCCGGACTGAAGGCTGAGTACTAAACAAGTATTCAACGGCTCACTTGCTCACTTGAAAGCCCGGAAGTCCGGATAAGCTGTGCCTTGTCTCAAGCACAAGCAAGTCAACTTGCTTCAAGTGCCTATTATTTTCAGTGGAGCGCCTCACATATTGTAAGCCGCTCGTTGAATGGCTGTTTTACGATTAATGTAAAGTGACTCGGCTCAGCTTCATGTAAAGTGACTAATTATCAGCAATGCGAGTAAAATCATTGTGTGATAAACTTACTCGCATTGTTGATAATAATAGTTTAATATGTATTAGAATTTTATTTTCATTTTATTCAGTTTTTTTTAAATTTGCAGCCAAATTCAAGCAAAAACATGCTGCAGCCGAGG
Organism: Plotosus lineatus; assembly: GCA_024760905.1. Classification (NCBI taxonomy): domain Eukaryota; kingdom Metazoa; phylum Chordata; class Actinopteri; order Siluriformes; family Plotosidae; genus Plotosus; species Plotosus lineatus. The sequence goes on from CM045731.1 coordinate 574,191, forward strand.
CTTTTGCAGATGCAAAATCTTGGGCATGGGAGGAGTTTGGTGAGGGCCTGGAGAGTGATTATCAGTTGTCCTCAAAAAGGTTCTGGACCACCATCCGATGCCTCAGGAGGGGGAAGTAGTTCTCCACAAACACTGTTTACAGTGGGGGTGGGGAGCTGCTTAACTCGACTGGGGATGTCATCGGGATGTGGAGGGGAATACTTTGAGGAGCTCCTCAATCCCACCAACATGCCCTCTGTGGAGGAGGAAGACCCTGGGGGTTTGGGTGGGGGTCTTCCCATCACTGGAGTGGAGGTCAATGAGGTTGTCAAAAAGCTCCTCAGTGGTCGAGCTTTGGGGTTGAATGAGATCCGCCCTGAATATCTCAGGAATTTGGAATGTTGTAGGATTGTCTTGGTTGACACGTCTGTGCAACATCACGTGGTCATCGGGTGCTGTACCTCTGGATTGGCAAACTGGGGTGGTGGTCCTGATTTTTAAGAAGGGGGACTTGAGGGTGTGTTCCAATTATCAGGGAATCACACTCCTCAGCCTATCCGGGAAAGTCTATGCATGGGTACTGGAGAGGAGGATCCGACTGATAGTCGAACCTCGGATTCAGGAGGAACAATGTGGTTTTCGTCCTGGTCGTAGCACTCTTGACCAACTCTATATGTTCCACAGGATTTTGGAAGGGGCATCAGAGTTTGCCCAATCTATCCACATGTGCTGTGTGGATTTGGAGAAGGCTTTTGACCGTGTCTGTCAAACAATCTTGTGGGGCGTGCTCCACGAGTACGGCGTTCCGGACCCGTTGCTAGGGGCCATTCGATCTCTGTATCACTGGAGCCAGAGTTTGGTCTGTATTGGTAACAACAGGTCAAATTTGTTTCCGGTAGGAGTTGGAATCTGCCAAGGCTGTTCTTTGTCACCGATTCTGTTCATAATTTTTATGGGCAGAATTTATAGACGCAGCCGAGGCGTTCTGGTTTGGTGGCCATCGAATCTCGTCTCTGCTTTTTGCGGATGATGTTGTCCTTTTGGCTTCATCAAGTCGGGACCTGCAGCTCTCATTGGAACGGTTCGCAGTCAAGTGTGAAGCAACCGGGATGAAGATCAGTACCTCCAAGTCCGAGGCCATGGTTCTCAGTTGGACAAGGGTGGAATGCACCCTCCGGGTCGGGAATGAGGTCCTGCCCCAAGTGGAGGAGTTTAAGTATCTTTGGGTCTTTTCACGAGTGAAGGAAGGATGGAGCGGGAGATCGACAGATGGATCGCCGCAGCCTCTGCTGTTAAGCGGAGCCTGTACCAGTCCATCAGAAGGAAGAAGGAGGTGAGCCGCAAGGTGAAGCTCTCAATTTACCAGTCGATCTACGTTCTAACCCTAACCTATGGTCACGAGCTTTGGGTAGTGACTGAAAGAACAATTCAAGATTGCAGATACAAGCGGATGAAATGAGCTTTCTTCGCCGGGTGATGGGGTTTTCCCTTAAAGATAAGGTGAGAAGCTGTACCATCCGGGGGGAGCTCGGAGTAGATCCACTGCTCCTCCGCATTGAGACAGGCCAGTTGAGATGGCTCGGGCATCTGGTTAGAATGCCTCCTGGACACCTTCCTGGTGTGGTATTTCAAGAATGTCCAATCGGGAAGAGACCCTGGGGTCGACCTAGAACACGCTGGAGGGACTATGTCGGCTTGTCTGGGACTGCCTCGGTATCCCCCTCGGAAGAGTTGGAGGAAGTCGCTGGGGAGAGGGACATCTGGACCAATTTGCTTAGGTTGCTGCCCCGCGACCCAACCCTGGACTTAGCCAGGCATGTGATTTTTCCGCGAAATATCGGAATTCCGATTTTTTTTTTTTTTCATTGGCCCAGTTTAAAAAAAAATGAGCCGAATATAGTATGTAAAAATAACCTTTTCCCGCTTTTATTCCGTTCTGAGTTTTGCATAAAATGACCTCTCTTGAGACCTCACTTATGACCTTACTTAAGACCATGACGTTATGACCTCTTTTGAAACGTTTCTGCTGATTGGCTGATGATTGGGTGATGTTGAAACATTTTGAAACATGTACGTAGACATACGCGTTGTGTAAGTGGTGTAACAACACTATTGACTATGGTGGAAGGGCTTTTAAGGCGTTTGACAGCCACGCGAAAAGCAAGAAACATGTCAAAAAACTGGAATTAAGGAAAATAAATTATTCAATTGCTGGAAGATTCCAGAACCCTACAGACTCAGCCCTTGGTTTGCCGTTCGACCAGAACCTTCTGTGCAAAGAAAAGACTCAGTGAAACAACCAGTACTTGTCACCGATCGAGTAGTTAATTTTGAGGAGTTTGAGAATTTTCTTGTCTAGTTTCCGATTATATTTTTCAAATTATTGTGAATGCATGCATGGTTTAGTTGTAGAACGTTCACGTGTTTACTCCGTGAACTGAATCAAATGAGCTGACTCTATGGTCACTGAATCATTTTTCTGCTGTTTAGAATAAATAAATTATTGCCGCATTAACTGACCAGTTTTTCGTAATTAACTGATGTAAATAGGCATTGTTATTCAGTGTTTCTAAACAGCAGCGGGAGTGTGTGCTCGTGTAATTAGCCCATTAATATTGGAAATGTAAAACTATGAATCTGAGCCTCAACCGAAACACCCCAGCATCCAGAAGGACAACAAACTTTCTAAGGCAGTCTCCAGAAGGACTGTTCAGGCTGCACAAAAGGAAACAAGAAAGTGCCATGCTAAAGCACGAAAGATAAAGAAACATCAATTCAAAAAACTTATGTCATGTCTAGCATGTCGTGTGTATAGTTTGTTTCCAGATTGTGTTTAAAGACAATGACTGTTGATAATAGTGTTGTGAGGTAGGACATATCTATAAGAGGGACAATTTGATTTGTGACTGTGACACTTTTATTAGTGTTGGAATCCCACATGATCAACCCACAAGTTGAGGTGCAGTATGCATATGGAGATTAGAAATTAAACTTTCTAGAGCTCTTTCAGTGTCATGAAATAAACACCCCCCCCCCCCCCCTTCTGAAATGCTTAACCTAGGAGCTTCGCGGGGAGCTTCGGGGGAGCTTCGGGGGAGGAGCTTCGGGGTGGGGGCTACACGCCCCCCAGACCCCTGGCTGATTTTCAGATATTTTGGTGATGGTCAAATCACATGCCTGCTTAGCGGATGATGATGCTGATGATATATGTTTACAAATAATCATATTCCAATTAGTCTATTCTAGATGATATGTTGACCAATTGTAGATAACAAACAGGCTCCGTCCTGGACCCCGCCCCCAGGACACCCCCGCTAAATTTCCGCAGAAAATATATTTTGCTGTTGCCGTGTATGTAAATCAGATGGTGATTACATCTGTGTAGTTGAAGTCAGCTGCCACCTGCTGGATAGATATTTTAGTTCCTGTAATATTTTAACAGTAGTCAATATTTGCGAAACATGTATTTTATGTATTGTTATGGGTGTGTAAATCTCTTTATGTGGGTCACCTGGTGGTTAGCGTCGAGGCTCCGCCCACCTTCTGGTACCTTCTGGCAAAGATTGTTTTCTCTTAGTCTTTTGGCTTTGGGGTGCATGTGACCTGGAAGCTATGGGAAGCTTCTCCAGGTGTGTTACCTATAAATACTGCTTGAGTGAGGCCTACAGGGTACATGGTTTGAATCATGTGCTTTGCACAGCATCGTTGCTCCACCTCCTGTGCTTGGTCGCTCACTTTAATCACTGGGCATTAATCCATCTATACTGAACTCTAAACTTCACTGCTGGACCAATATTCTGCTGTTTGTGGACATTGTTGGTAAATATATTTTATTGCCATTGACTGATTGCCATTATGTTGAATTAGCTTGCTATTGTCAGCTTAAGTTTGTTATATTTTGTTCATACTCTCATAATTAAACTTCTATTTGTTTTGACCACCTTGTTGGTTGCCTTTTGCTGGTTTTGAGTGGGGTTTAAATCAATCTAAACTTATATTCGTAACAGTATACCAGAACAAGCAGCACATATCTTCTTTCTACTCATTAAAATCCTCTTTGAGTAAAAATTTAAAATGATGGCACATCGTAAAATGCACCAGTTGTATCGTGTGGATTGAAGTGGGGTGAGTAGGAGGTTCATTTTTGCTCTGTTCTGTTTTTTTATTGCGCCTTCTCATTTCTCACATGCCACATGTATGATTTAATTGATTTTTAAACCAGTAAATTCATTATCTGAACCACTTAATCCTAATTGGGTGTCATGGGGAGGCTGGTGCCCATCTCGGCCAACTCTGGGTGAGGGCAGCGTACACGAACAGCTTGCCACACCATCGCGGAGTAGAAACATGCTGACGGCTATGTAGCTCCTCTTGTCGAAAGTTCTTTTACATGAACCTCCATCACAAACAGACAGTGAGAGAGGGGGGGTGACAACCCACTGATAGTGGGCCTTGAACCATTTAACTTGTGATCAGAAAGCCAGCACCTTACCAACAGGCGAGTACTACTGAAAAGAAAATAATGGATATATTTCAAAATAGCAGAAAAAAGGTGATAAATTATTTGCTGTTATATTCATGTTCCAGATTTAATGCAGCCGTGAGGGGGAGGGGGGGGGGGGCACAAACAAGTGTCCACCCTCACGCCAGTCCCAAGCCCGGATAAATGAAGAGGGTTGCGTCAGGAAGGACATCCGGTGTAAAACCAATGCCACAAATAACATGCGAGTGAAAACTAAGAAATGCATACAGGATCGGTCGAGGCCCGGGTTAACAATGACCACCATCAGTGCTGTTAACCAACAGGGTGCTGGTGGAAATTGGACCACTGTTGGTCGAAGAAGAAGAGGTGGGAGGTGTGTCCATCGGCAGAGAGAGAAGAGGAAAAGCATGAATCTAGGACTGAGAGTCGGGACTTTGAATGTTGGAACTATGACAGAAAACGGTAGACAGCTGGCTGGCATGATGCAGAGGAGGAAGGTGGGCATACTGTGTGTTCAGGAGACCAGGTGGAAAGGTAGCAAGGCTAGAAGCTTAGGAGCGGGGTTTAAGCTGTTTTTCCATGGTGTGGATGGGAAGAGAAATGGAGTAGGAGTCATCTTGAAGGAGGAGTTTTCAGGAATGTTCTAGAAGTGAAAGAGTGTCAGACAGAGTGATGAGTCTCAAGTTAGAAATTGAAGGTGTGATGTTCAATGTTGTTGATGCTTATGCCCCACAGACAGGATTTGAGCGAGAAGAGAAGGAGAGATTCTGGAGTTAATTAGATGAAGTGATGCAGAATACCCCCAGAGGTGAAAGAGTGGTCATTTGTGCAGACTTCAGTCGACATGTTGGTGCAGGAAACAGCAGGGATGAGGAAGTGATGGGCAGATTTGGTATCCAGAACAGGAACACAAAAGGACAGATGTTGATAGATTTTGCAAAAAGGATGGAAATGGCTGTGATAAATACTTTCTTCCAGACGAGACAGGAGCATAATGTGACTTATGAAAGCAGAGGTAGGAGCACACAGGTAGACTACATCTTGTGCAGGTGATGTAATTTGAAGGAAGTCAGTGACTGCAAAATAGTAGTGGGTGAGAGTGTTGCCAAACAGCATAGGATGGTGGTATGCAGGATGACACTGATGGTGAGGAAGGTAAAGAAGGCAAAGGAAGAGCAGAAGACAAAGTGGTGGAAGCTGAAAAAGGAAGAGTGTCATGTCTTCAAGGAGAAGTTGAAACAGCCTTTGGGTGGTCAGGAAGTGCTTCCAGATGACTGGACAACTAGAGCTAATGTGATCAGGGAGACAGGTAGGAGAGTACTTGGTGTGTCATCTGGAAGGAAAGTAGATAAGGAAATTTGATGGTGGAATGAGGAAGTGCAGGAGTGTGTACAAAGGAAGAGGTTAGCTAAGAAGAAGTGGGACATTGAGAGGACCGAAGAAAGTAAACAGGAGTACAGGGAGACACAGCGTAAGGCAAAGGTAGCGGTGTTAAAGGCCAAACACAGGGCGCATGATGACTTGTATGCTAGGTTGGACAGTAAAGAGGGAGAAAATGATTTATAAAGTTTTTCATAGCAGAGAAATGGAGACTTGAAGGATGTGCAGCAAGTTAGAGTGATTATGGACAGAAAGGGAAATTATTGACTAATCACAGAAGTGTGCTGGGAAGATGGAGAGTACTTTAAAGTGCTGATGAATGAGGCAAATAAGAGACAAAAAAGAGTAGAAGTGGTGACCGTTGAGGACCAGGAAGTAGCAAAGATTAGTCAGGGTGAGGTGAGGAGAGCATTGAAAAAGATGAGTGGAAAGGTAGTTGGTCCTGATGACATACCGGTGGATGTATGGAACTGTCTAGGAGAGGTTGCAGTAGATTTTCCGAACATTCAATGAGCAGATGCCTGGGAAATGGAGGAAAAGTGTGCTTGTGCCCATTTTTAAGAGCAAGGAGACGTGCAGAGTTGTGGCAGCTACAGAGGGATAAAGTTGATGAGCCATACAATGAAGTTATGGGAAAGAATAGTGGAAGCTAGACTAAGGGCAGAGCTCAGCATTTGTGAACAACAGTTTGGTTTCATGCCAAGAAAGAGCACCACCGATGCAGTGGTTGTTTTGAGGATGTTAATACAGAAGTACAGAGAAGGTCAGAAGCTGCATTGTGTCTTTGTGGCTCTGGAGAAAGCATATGACAGGGTGCCGAGAGAGGAACTGTGGTACTGTATTGCATGAGGAAGTCTGGAGCGGCCCAGAAGTATGTTAGAGTGGTGCAGGAGATGTATGAGAGATGTAAGACAGTTGTGAGGTGTGCTGTTGGTGTGACAGAAGAGTTCAAGGTAGAGGTGGGACTGCATCAAGAGTCAGCTCTGAGCCCCTTCTTGTTTGCTATGGTGATGGAGAGGCTGACGGACGAGGTTAGACAAGAATCTCCATGGCCTATGATGTTTGCAGATGACATTGTGATCTGTAGTGAGAGCCGAGAACAAGTGGAGGAAAATCAAGAGCGATGGAGGTATGCCCTGGAAAGGAGAGGAATGAAGGTTAGCCTCAGTAAGACAGAATACATGTGTGTGAACGAGATGTGGGATAGGAAGGTATCGGCAAGAATGAAAGGAAAAGTGTACAAGATGGTGATGTGGCCAGCGATGTTGTATGGTTTAGAAACAGTGGCCCTGCGGAAAAGACAGGAGGCAGAGCTGGAGGTAGCAGAGATGAAAATGTTGAGGTTCTCTTTGGGAGTAACAAGGATGGATAGGATCAGGAATGAGTACATCAGAGGGACAGCACATGTAATAGGTTTTGGAGACAAGGTCAGAGAGGCTAGATTGAGATGATTAGGACATGTACAGAGGAGGGATAGTGACTATATTGGTAGTAGGATGCTGAGGTTGGAACTACCAGGCAGAGGGCCTAGGGGAAGACCAAAGAGAAGATTCATGGATGTGGTGAAGGAGGACATGAAGGTCGTTGGAGTAAGAGTAGAAGATGCAGAGGATAGGGTGAGATGGAGGCAGATGATTCGCTGTGGCGACCCGTGAAGTGAAAAGCCGAAAGGAAAAGATTCATGTTCTAGATTTAATGTTTCACATTAATTAGATTCAAATGTGTTTTCAATCTTTTAATCAGATATTCAAACCACTGAAAAGGAGGAATTGTGTAGTTTGGTATGATTTGAAGTGTTCAGTTCAGTTCATTTTTTTGTACCCTCTTTATCCTAATTAGGGTCGCAGGGAGGCTAGCGCCTATCCCAGCCAATTTTGGGCAAGGGCAGAGTACACCCTAGACAGCTGGCCAGGCCATCGCAGGGCAGAAACACGCTGATGGCTTTGCAGCTTACTCTTGTCGAAAGTCAGCAATGGTCCTTTCACCATAGACAGTGAGAGACATGGCCAGCCTTGGATAACCCAGTTAGCTGCACTGGGGGGTGGTGGTGGGCGACAACCTTGTGGAGAGTGGGACCCAACCTTTGAATCAGCGATCCAGTGCTCGATACCACCATACCACCACTGCCCCTGATTTCAAAAGTGACCAGAGAAATAACGTGAAGGTCCAGGGAACTAAGTGAGGCCGGTGGTATAGTGGTTAGGGTGCTGCGCTCATGATCGGGAGGTTGTGAGTCCGAATCCCACTGAGACCCTCACTGTGCTAAGACCCCTGGGCAAGGTCTCAACCACAAGTGTGCCTCTGTTCACCCAGCCGTATAAATGGGTACCAGTAAAATCTACTGGGAAGGTAACCTGTGGTGGACTAGCATCCCATCCAGGAGGAGTTGAACTCCTGGTTGCTTCATGCTACAGAAACTGGGGATAAGCACCGGCCTGATGAGCCACTAGGCTCGGGTGTAAAAACCCAACAGACTTTACCGTTTTTTTTTTTTTGTTTTTTGTTTTTTAACAGGGAACTAAAATATCACCAGAAAACATTCAAAACTGTTGCTCAGATCAGTGATTTCTGGAGACTTTCCCCAGGACTGATGAGAACTCACTTAGGTTCAACGTTGCCAGATGGAAAATTAGTCTTTCTGTTCAAATTTAATGCTTCTTTTTTTCTAAATTTTTGACGCATAAATTTTGTTACAGTACTAAAAATCTGTGTTATATTACACCAGAATATGAAAGGATGAGGGTAGTACAGGTTAAAACATGAGGTTTTTATTTTATTTATTCATTCATTCATTCTGGTACACTAGTGTATCACAATCAGGTGAACTTTCATAAGTGCAGACTCGACTATCTTGGAATCGTGGAAGGAAATGTAATGCTCAGGGTCAGGGAGCTCCACCCTAGTCACAGATCATTGGTCCTTCAACAGGATAACCCAAAACACATGAGAACAACTGATTACAAAAAAAACAAACAAAAAAACCAACGCAAACACTCAGGGCTAAAATGTGAGCTGTAATCCTAATCCTGCTAAACATCTATAAAAACTGCATATTCGCACTAATTACTGTGAAATATTGTGCAAGTAAATATTATACTGGGATCTTCATCCTATGGGGTGGATGTGCTGACCAATAAGCCACCATAATGTTTTTTCGTAGAAAGGTATCAACGTTATATACATGCTTTCTCTGATCTCTGTGTTAAAAACTATCAGAGTGCTCAAGAGCAGTGAGGGTGGAGGAGACGATCTGTTTGTACATGAGGTGGCCTCCTGATTTATGCACCACCCTTTCAGACAGGAATGTATTTTAAACTAACCAGCCCACTAGCCGCCACGATTTCAAGGGGAGCTCACCAAAAAAAGTCATATTTACTTTAAGCCCTGTGCATCTAGGTGGTCTGGTGGGTTTATGGTCTCTCTGACAGACCTGTGTGTTTAAAGCTTCTGTCTGAAGGGTATTCACTTGTTTTAGTTCACGCTGAACTGGACACTGAAGATGAGCAGGACAGAAACATCACGACATGTTGGTGTATTCTCATGAAATTTTACTGCCATCCCAATTTTATACACATCCAGCATGCTGGGGTTCTGCGCATTAATATACAAACCAGTGTTTCATACAGGAGGCTCTTCAAAGTACAGTGGAGCCTCAGAATCCGAATGCTCTAGAGTTCAAACAAATCAGAATCCGAACAAAAAAATATTTTTTTTTTTTTTTTTTTTTTTTTTCTATATCATCCCAGAAACCAGACGTTAAATTTGAGAAATGCACAAGAAAAAACAAGACCAAGAGGGAGGAAAGAAAAGTGCGTGACGTTCAGAAGTCCAGAGATTGTTGATTCTATGTATCACCCTGATAAAGCATGCTGTTCTGGGGAAGTTCGGAAGTTGTTGATACTATGTCTTCTCATTATTTTCCTTTTGGCTGTTCCCTTGAGGGTTTGCCACAGCAAATGATCTGCCTCCATCTCACCCTATCCTCTTTATCTTCTACTCTTACTCCAACGACCTTCATGTCCTCCTTCACCACATCCATGAATCATCTGTTTGGTCTTCCTCTGGGCCTTCTGTCTGGCAGTTCCAACCTCAGCATCCTAATACCAATATACTCACTCTCCCTCCTTTGTACATTTCCAAACCATCTCAATCTAGCCTCTCTGACCTTGTCTCCAAAACCTCTTACATGTGCTGCCCCTCTGATGTACTGATTCCTGATCCTATCCATCCTCGTTACTCCCAAAGAGAACCTCAACATTTTCATCTCTGCTACCTTCAGCTCTGCCTCCTGTCTTTTCCACAGGGCCACTGTTTCTAAACCATACAACATCGCTGGCCTCATCACCGTCTTCTACACTTTTCCCTTCATTCTTGCCGATACTCTCCTATCACACATCACACCAGACACTTTTCTCCAACCATTCCAACCTGCCTGTACACGCTTCTTCACCTCTTTTCCACACACTCCATTGTTCTGGATTGTTGAGCCTAAGTACTTAAAATCCTCCACCTTCTTTATCTCTGCCCCCTGTAACCTCGTTGTTCCTCTTGGGTCCTTGTCGTTCACACACATGTATTCGGTCTTACTGAGGCTAACCTTCATTCCTCTCCTTTCCAGGGCATACCTCCACCTCTCTAGATTTTCCTGCACTTGTTCTCTGCTCTCACTACAGATCACATTGTCATCTGCAAACATCATAGTCCATGGAGATTCTTGTCTAACCTCGTCTGTCAGCCTGTCCATCACCATAGCAAACAAGAAGAGGCTGAGAGTTGACTTTAGATGCAGTCCCACCTCCACCTTGAACTCTTCTGTCACACCGACAGCACACCTCACCACTGTCTTACATCTCTCATACATGTCTTGCACCACTCTAACATACTTCTCTGCCACTCCAGACTTCCTCATACAATACCACAGTTCTTCTCTCGGCACCCTGTCATATGCTTTCTCCAGATCCACAAAGGCACAATGCAGCTCCCTCTGACCTTCTCTGTACTTCTCCATTAACATCCTCAAGGCAAACACTGCATCTGTGGTGCTCTCGCTTGGCATGAAACCAAACTGTTGTTTACAAATGCTGACCTCTGCCCTTAGTCTAGCTTCCAGTATTCTTTCCCATAACGTCATCATATGGCTCATCAACTTTATCCCTCTGTAGTTGCCACAACTATGCACGTCTCCCTTGTTCTTAAAAATGGACACCATCACACTTCTCCGGCATTTGCTCACTTTCTAAGACCTTGTTCAGTGTTCTCGTTTGCATGCGTCCTTGCGTCCCTGATGCATGAAAATCCGTGGGGACGCATAGTAGCAAACCAATGTGCGTCCGCCGGACTCATTAATAATTTTCAAAAATTTATGTAATATTGCCCCAAAACAAATAAATTCATTCCTTTCATTTCATTTATTTATTAATGACCACACAACCAACTTGGTGGAATTTGCTGTCGGTACAGCACTCAGCTATGACAAAAGTTACAAAGGACATTAACAACACACATCATACAACAAAGACAGCACACATGAAAATAAATGATTACAAACGTATCCATAACAACTACAGTAATAACAGACAAGGCTTTAATGTACATTCAGTGCAAAGAGTTCAGAGTCCTTATGACTAGGGAAAAAACTGTGCTTGAAACAGGATGTTCTGGTTGGTAGAGATCGATATCGCCTCCTAGAGGGCAGCGGTTTAAACAAATGATGGGCAGGGTGAGAGGGATCAGAGGTGATTTTTTGTGCTCTTAAGATTAAGCGTTTATGATAACTTGATTCGACTGATGGAAGGGGGGTGCCAGTGATCCTGGATGATTTAGTGACAATGCGCTGTAGTTTTTTCTGTGAGTTGCTGTCTAGGCTGCCATATCAAACTGTTATGGATGAGGTGAGAGTGCTCTCAATGATAGTGGAGTAGAAACAGAGGAGAAGATTTGTTTTCACTCTGAATTTCTTGAGCCGTCTCTGCCAAAAGAAATCTGCCAAAAACTTTCCGAAATCGATCGATGCTTTGACAAGGCCGCTATTTTGTTTAGTTCAGTAAATGGTCAAGCAGGGAATGCGCTTCGAACTCACGTTTTGTGGGCATGGCCCGCAGCGCGCGTGAGAGAGACAGAGAGAGAGAGAGAGAGTGGGAATAACGCTTTAGTTTAATAAATGTGGGCGCATTGGAGCTCATCTGGAATTCCGATCCCTCAAGGAATCAAATTCAAGTTGAGTTTGTCAAGCAGGGAATGCGCTTTGAATTCACGTCTTGTGGGCGTGGCCCGCCCGTATTTGTTTACCTGTTGTAGCGAGAGATTTTGCCTCTCGTGCTCGCGAGATTTCGTATCGTCTGCTCGGGAGACTTCGTTTATTTCCGATCAGCTGCCGAGAGTAGACAACGTTAAAAGTCTAAGAGCCCTTGCAACATGCCTCCGAAAAAAGTCTTCAAAGTCGACGAAAATCAACGGACACTTAGTAATTTCTTCTCACTGAACAAGATGATTCACTAAAGATGATGATTCACATCACAAAACTACATCCACTCCCAAGATTATTCCTTCTGTGACGAAAAAAGAATGGTTCCTGCTGAAGAAAGTGGTAAATGCTCAGCAATATCCTTGAAACAGTGTGACCTCTCTTTGGCAGATGATCGCCACATACCACAAGGAGGATTTCCCCAACCTGCTTTACCTTGCCCAGTTGGCAATGACATCTGCCATCCATACAGCAGGATGCGAGCGGGGATTTTTCAGTGCAAAACAAAATCATGACCAAGAAGCAGAATAGGCTCGATGTCAGCATGCAGGACAAGCTCATGAAGGTTCAGCTTGCAGGAAAGGTGGACCTGCACAAAGCACTCAAGGCATGGAAAAATGCCAAGCACAGAAGAATATATCATGACAACATATAAATATTAGATCATGAATTCATCAGTGACTGTCAGCATTGTTTTCTTTCACTTTTTTTCATGAGTATGAATGTGATTATAAAAACAGTATTGTTTTATGTTTATGTAATTTTTTTTTCATTTTATATATCATGTACCTCAGTGTTTTTAAGTTTGTTTTATCTGTGAACTTAATAAACTTAATCTTATAAAATGTACTTTGTGTTGGTAAGGATTTATTTGAAGTTTATGCATTTTGGGGCAAATCTTTTATGTCATTTGGCAGGACTCATTACTGTTACATTTGGACCCATACTTTCCCAATCTGCGAGTCCCTGGGACTCCTTACTTTCTTGAGCAAAAATGAACACTGCTTGTTGACTGTTCTTGTCAAAAAATCTACTGCTACCTCCCCTAGACACTTCCATACCTCCACCGGTATGTCATCAGGACCAACTGCCATTCCACTCTTCATCCTCTTCAATGCCCTCCTCACTTCACCCTTACTAATCTTTGCTACTTCCTAGTCCTCAAGAGTTACCTCTTCTACTCTTTTTTATTTTTCTTTTTTATTTTATTTATTTATTTTTTTCTCTCTCATTTTCCTCATTCATCTTCCCGGCACACTTCTGTCATCAGTCAATACATTTCCCTCTTTGTCCTTTATCACTGTAACTTGCTGCACGTCTTTCCCATCTCTATTTCTCTGCTGTGCTAACCTGTATAAATCATTTTCTCCCTCGTTACTGTCCAACCTATCATACACGTCATCATACGCCCTCTGTTTGGCCTTTGACACCGCTACCTTCGCCTTACGCTGTGTCTCCCTGTACCCCTGTTTACTCTCTTCGGTCCTCTCTGTGTCCCACTTCTTCTTAGCTAACCTCTTCCTTTGTACACACTCCTGCACTTCCTCATTCCACCACCAAGTCTCCTTATCTACTTTCCTTCCAGAGGACACACCAAGTACTCTCCTATCGGTCTCCCTGATCACATTGGCTGTAGTTGTCCAGTCATCTGGAAGCACTTCCTGACTACCCAAAGCCTGTTTCAACTCCTCCTTGAAGACAACACGACACTTCCTTTTTCAGCTTCCACCACTTTGTCTTCTGCTCTTCCTTTGCCTTCTTCACGTTCCTCACCATCAGCGTCATCCCGCACACCACCATCTTATGCTGTTTGGCAACACTCTCACCCACTACTACTTTGCAGTCACTGACTTCCTTCAAATTACATCGCCTACACAAGATCTAGTCTACCTGTGTGCTCCTACCTCCGCTTTCATAAGTCACCCTATGCTCCTGTCTGTTCTGGAAGGAAGTACTCACCACAGCCATTTCCATCCTTTTTGCAAAATCTATCAACATCTGTCCTTCTGTGTTCCTGTCCTGGATACCAAACCTGCCCATCACTTCCTCATCCCCTCTGTTGCCTGCACGAACATGTCCATTGAAGTCTGCCCCAATGACCACTCTTTCACCTCTGGGGGTACTCTGCATCACTTCATCTAAGTCACTCCAGAATCTCTCCTTCTCTTCTAGCTCACATCCTGCCTGTGGGGCATAAGCACTAACAACATTGACCATCACGTCTTCAATTTCTAACTTGAGACTCATCACTCTGTCTGACACTCTTTTCACTTCTAGAACATTTCTGACAAACCCCTCCTTCAAGATGACTCCTACTACATTCCTCTTCCCATCCACACCATGATAAAACAGCTTAAACCCTGCTCCGAAACTTGTCGGCTTACTACCTTTCCACCTGGTCTCCTGAACACACAGTATGTCCACCTTCCTTCTCTGCATCATGTCAGCCAGCTCTCTTCCTTTTCCTGTCATTGTTCCAACATTCAAAGTCCCTACTCTCAGTCCTAGACTCATGCCTTTCCTCTTCTCTCTCCGCCTACGGACACATCTCCCGCCTCTCCTTCGTCGACCAACAGTAGTCCAATTTCCACCAGCAGCCTGTTGGTTAACAGCACTGATGGCGGTTGTTGTTAACCCGGGCCTCAATCTATCCAGTATGAATTTCATTTTGATCATTTGCCTGAGAATTTTGGCAGAAGTTTTATGCCGGATGCCCTTCCTGTCGCAACCCTCTGCATTTATCCGGGCTTGGGACCGGAGTGAAGATGAGACACTGGTTTGTGCCCCCCTCACGGCTGCATTGTTGTCAATATTATGCATCACCCAGATAAAGTGCGCTGTTCTGGGGAAGTCCAGAAGTTGTAGATACAGTACTATGTATCACCCTCATAAAGCTAAAGCGCTAGTAGCGCTGTGAACACCTTTTTAACGATGAGGTCATGAGCCACTTCCGTAAGGTTTTGAAAAGAAGGCAGAAACAAGCCACGTTAGAAATGTTCTTCAGGATGTTTTTTCTTTTCTTGAAGAAGAGTCATCCATGCAAAGCGGTAGCAAGAGAAAACCACTTTTAGCTGATTCACCTTAAGCTGTTATGGAAGGGAATCCGCTTCCTCTCTCCCTCTCTGTTATGGAAGGGAATCCGCTTCTTCTCTTTCTCTCCAACATTTACGTATGCCAACTGCTTACCACCACAACGGTTAAAATTCTTATCTTTATTATTCTTATGCTTTAGCTGCACTGTGATTTTTATTTTAGTGTGTTATGGTCTCTCACAAAAGAGTTGCGTGTTGGAGATTGGCGTGGCTGTCACACGCGGGTGGAGCGCGAAACACACATACACTTGATTCCACTTAATCATGGGCTATAACGACTTGCAGCGCTCTTCCCGGTGCTAGAAGATTGTCCCTCTTCCGCGTGATCTCTCTGGCTTTCAGCTCTGTGCTTCACCAGTTCCTTCATTCGTTTGATTTCCGTGCTTCTCCGCATTGCTAACAGTGACTACGATTTCCCCGTGCTCTAGTGCCTTCCCTGTGAACAATAAAGCGTAGTCACTGTTAGAGATGCGGAGAAACACGGAAATCAAACTAATGCAGGAACTGGTGGAGCACGATTAAGTAGAATCAGGTGTGTGTGTGTGTGTGTGTGTGTGTGTGTGTGTGTGTGTGTGTGTGTGTTTAACGCTCTACCCGCGTCTGACTTCAACGCGCACAGCGAGAGAGAGGCCAAAACCAGAGTCTCTCTCAACACAGACCATAACATAGTGTACTGTATTCAATATTTTTTTTCACTTAATTTGCGGATATATGGTATGAGTTACAGTACCGTTAACTTCTATTCAAAAGATGATGCAAAGGATTAAGACTATTTACATTATTTGTAATGGGAAAAGTGGATTCGTAATTTGAACAAATCGGGATCTGAACAGCTAGAACGGATTAAGTTCGAGTACTGAGGCTTCACTGTATAAATATATAGACGAGTTTACATGAAAGAATCACTGAGATGGAGGACTGGATAGAAGAGCAAAATAAAACAAACTCTGTTTCAAGGAGAAATGCCTTTCTAGTGAAACTTTAATGAATTACTGTACTTTTAATGAAAAACAATCATGTATTAAATTAATTTGGAAAAAGTGCATGAGAATTTTATTTGCACCACATCTCTCCAAACTGTCAAATTGTAGCCTCAACTCTTAGTGTTTTTTTTTATTTTATTTTATTTTTTTTTCATGTGATAAAATACGTGCATTTCTTCGGCAAAGTAAGTAATAAAGTCTTACATTTGTTAGACTCCTTAATCCAGAACAACATAATTTTTTTTAAACTTATTAATACAGTTGGGTTAAGGGCCATGCTCAAGGGCCCAACAGTGGCAGCTTGGTGGTAGTGACACTTGAACTCTGATCTTCTGATCAACAACCCAGAGCTTTAGAAAATGATTGGACAGATGTGATTTATATCTGATCACAAAAGAGCTATTAATTATTTCACTTCTCCATTCAACAGTCATTCTTTCAATTTATGAACCGCTTTTACGGTCACAGAGAGGCTTGCATCCATCTTAGCCAACACTGGTTGAGGGCAGAGTACACCCTGAACAGCTCACCAAGCCACCGCAAGGCTCCATTCAACATGTATTTATTTCTTTATTTTTTGGCAGGTTGAGACAGTGGGAGATAAGTACATGACGGTGAGTGGACTTCCAGAACCCTGCACTCACCACGCTAAGTCCATCTGTCACCTGGCACTTGATATGATGGAGATCGCGGGACAGGTGAAGGTGGATGAGGAACCAGTGCAGGTAACAACTCCTTAGGGAACTGATGGGGACATTTGTGTAAATAATTTGTAAATAAATTCCATTTCCTCAAAGTAACTAAGTCAAAAAGCTCAAACCTAACACCAAAAAATTATAACAATTCAGAGTAACTTTATAGCAGGTAATTCTAACCAATAGACTGTGTTCTAGAAACATCTTTTAAAAATCACGCTGGAGGCTGGTGTAGTTTGACCATGATGTCTTAACCCTTTAACACTCAGCAGGACTGTATGGTTCTCTTTCAAAAATGCTAACTATCAGACACATTGTCCTCAGTGCTGCTGCCGTTCAGAACGTATTCTATACTTGTTGTGGCATTGCCTGATACAACACAGATTGGTCCCATGTGCTTCAGTCAGTGAGATGACCTTGTGTGCACAAGATTGTGTTGTTCATGAATTTGTGAGTGTTATTTGTTGTTGTTCTTCTTCTTTTCCGGTCGGCTTTTCCCTTCAGGGGTCGCCACAGCAAACCATCCGCCTCCATCTCACCCTATCCTCTGTATCTTCTACTCGTACTCCAACTACCTTCATGTCCTCCTTCACCACATCCATAAATCTTCTTGTTGGTCTTCCTCTGGGCCTTCTGCCTGGTAGTTCCAACCTCAGCATCCTACTACCAATATACTCACTGTCCCTCCTCTGTACATGTCCAAACCATCTCAATCTAGCCTCTCTGACTTTGTCTCCAAAACCTCGAACATGTGCTGTCCCTCTGATGTACTCAATCCTGATCCTATCCATCCTCGTTACTCCCAAAGAGAACCTCAACATTTTCATCTCTGCTACCTCCAGCTCTGCCTCCTGTCTTTTCCCCAGGGCCACTGTTTCTAAACCATACAACATCACTGGCCTGAACACCGTCTTGTACACTTTTCCTTTCATTCTTGCCGATACCTTCCTATCACACATCACACCAGATACTTTTCTCCAACCATTCCAACCTGCCTGCACACGCTTCTTGACCTCTTTTCCACACTCTCCATTGCTCTGCATTGTTGAGCCTAAGTACTTAAAATCCTCCACCTTTCTTATCTCTGCTCCCTGTAACCTCCCCGTTCCTCTTGTGTCCTTGTCGTTCACACACACATGTATTCTGTCTTACTGAGGCAAACCCTGCTCCTAAACTTGTCGGCTTACTACCTTTCCACCTGGTCTCCTGAACATACAGTATGTACACTTTCCTTCTCTGCATCATGTCTGCCAGCTCTCTACCTTTTCCTGTCATAGTTCCAACATTCAAAGTCCCTACTCTCAGTCCTAAGCTCATGCTTTTCCTCTTCTGTCTCTGCCTATGGACACGCCTCCCGCCTCTCCTTCTTCGACGTCTTCGACCAACAGTAGTCCAATTTCCCCAGCTCCTTGTTGGTTAACAGCACTGATGGCGGTCGTTGTTAACCTGGGCCTCGACCGATCCGGTATAAAATTTGTCTTTACGGTTTGCATTTTGTATTCTGGCAAAAGTTTTATGCCGGATGCCCTTCCTGTCGCAACCCTCTGCATTTATTCGGGCTTGGGACTGGCGTGAGGGCGTGCACTTCTTTTTGCCCCCTCACGGCTGCATTAAGCACCAAGCAAGACATGTTCCTTTGATTAAATATATATCTTTTTTATGACTTTTAAATTTACTAAAATTCTAAATGGACACAAGCCCATGCAGTGTCCATGTGGTGTCTCAGTGGTGATCACAGCAAGCAGTTTCTGTGTTTGAATCTCAGGATTGACAACGTTTTTTTTTTTTTTGTGTGTGTGTGGAATTTCTGTGCTTGTGCAGGTTTCCCCAGGTTCTTTAGTTTTCTCCCCCAGTCCAAAGACATGAACTTTAGGTCTATTCGAAAGATCCCATTGGTGTAAGTGGTTGTTTGTGTCTTGTAATAGATTGGTGACATGCACAGTGTGTAACCCCACCCCCTCTCACCTGGCTCCACCTTAACTGTGACCCTGCAGGAAGAGTGTTGGCGATAATACATAGATGGAGGGATAGACTATCCTCAATTGATTATCACAAAACCAAAATAATTAACTGCCATATAGAAAAACTTCAATGTTCAATATTTAAAAAGTTATTTATTGAGGAATGAACAGAAACCTTCTCTGAGAAATGCTGGACTGTGATTGCCGAAGAGAAGACACAGCAGCACTGCATCGAGTTTAAAAATAAAACCTGTTCCCTTCATCCTGCATTTTCATACTGAGTCTGGGAGCAAAGCTCTATCCATCCTGATGTGATCAGCTATTATTCTTTGAATTTATTCTGTTTGTTTGTTTTTTTTGTTATGCTCAGATCACCATTGGTATTCATACTGGAGAGGTCGTGACAGGGGTCATAGGTCAGAGGATGCCTCGTTACTGCCTGTTCGGCAACACAGTGAACCTGACAAGCCGCACAGAGACAACGGGTGAGAAAGGGAAGATAAACGTGTCCGAGTACACGTACAGGTAAGCAGCTGTGTAACAATGACGACAATTCCACACGTTTCCTGGAAAAACTCATGACACAAGTTTTGATTGTCGATGCTGGACATACATCTTTATAATTTTCAAAAATTTTTATTTAACTGCTGAATTGTGTGAGCGTAAAGGTGTGAAAAGGGCCCGGAGACATTCTCCTGTGTATTTGGATCGCTAACCCAATTCTCTTGTGATACGTGAATCCTACCTGGCACCAGTTGGCATGGCGAATTTTAATTTAATGCAACTCAGTGGGTTGATTTAGAACTACGATTCCCATCACAGTGATAAAACCCAGCGAGTCTCAGCTGCAGGGTTTATATGTTTCTCTGGTTTCACCCACATTGGAACAGGCTTCTCTTCTGAGTCAGGTTCCTCTCAGATTTCTTCCTCATGTCATCTCAGCGAGATTTTTTTACTTCCAGCGTTGCCACAGACTTGTTCAATGGAGATGTGTAGGATTTATAGAGAACATTTTTAACTTATAAGTTGAAATTCTTTCTAAAATTTGTTTGTATGATATAAAACTGCTCTGTGACACCCCCCCCCCCCCCCCCCATTATGTCACTGTCAGCATATGTCCAACCAGAATAGAGTTTAATCCATTCGTTGCCCGGTTTAATCCATCCACTCTCCGCCCGGTTTAATTTTTTTCGGATGTTTTTTAATCTGCTTTTCAGTCCAGTCAACTATCCTGTTTGATTGAGTCAGTGCCCTTTGTTCATTCAACACCCTGCTTATTCCCGTTCCCATACGATAGGTAACCTAATATAAACTAAATATAAATTAGACATGAGGTTCCCACTTTTCTTAAAGTGTAGATGAAGATTTATTTGCTTTTATATTGTAATTATTTATCTCTTCCCCCCCCAGGTGTTTGCAGTCTGTGGAGAACGCTGATGCTCAGTTCCACCTGGTATATAGAGGTCCTGTGACCATGAAAGGCAAAAAGGAACCAATGAAAGTGTGGTTTCTGTCCAGGAATACACCGTAGACTAACTCAGATTAACAAGATGCAAGCCATTTTTTTAAAGAAATGAGCATTTGATGTTGTATCTTATCAGGAATATTTCATGTACTTTACCCAGTTCAGTCCAGTCAGTACCCTGTTTAATTCTGTGACTGTCCTGTTCAGTCCAGTCAGTATTGTTTAGTTTAGCCAGTGTCGTCTTGATTTCTGTCAGTGTCCTGGTTGGCCCCGTTTCATCTCGTCCTTTTCTGTGCAGCTGTGTTATTTTGGATTATTATTGATGTCAGATCTCATGATGCTTTATTATTACTTTTATTTTAAATGTTTAAATACATTTAAATGCAAAATACTTTAGTAATTATTGTTTATTTCTTATTTTAATGGAGAATTTATGAGAAGAGGTAGAGCGAGATGGATAACAAATCTGACTTCAGGTCAACTCGAATGTCAAAGTTATTTTAGATATGAATTAATTTAGATATGAAGACCCTGAACCATTAATTGCTCAGTTGTATAAAAATTGATAAAGGAAGTAGCTCTGGATAAGAACATCTGTCAAATGCTCTGTGTGTATGTGTGTGTGTGTGTGTGTGTGTGTGTGTGTGTGTTCCAAAGTATAATAAAACTCATGTAGAGTGTTTATCAGAAAGTCTGATTGTGCTGGTTTCCTCATGCAAATGGAATTTCTGAATGCTTTGTCTGTATAATACATACACTACATTTTGAGATATAATTTTTTTTCCATAGACCTTGTATTTCTCTATGAAGAAATAAAAATAATATTGATAATGTGTTGAATATGTTAGTTACTCTTAAACAGTGAGACATTTAGGGAACCGTATTTATGAACACACCACTAAGGAGTAAAAAATCTCTCCGGAGATAAATTGAGCACCAAACTTATGTACCAATATAAATCACGCTCTCATGGGATCAGTTTGGTTACAGTTCAATGATTTTGTGTCCCCATGATTCTGTAACCAAAGCTGTGAGAAAAATCACCTTCTGGCAAGATTAGCCATGACAGCAAGATCAGGAATAATGGACCAGACTAAAAATAATCCAAACTACGTGTGTGTGTGTGTGTGTGTGTGTGTGTGTGTCTGTGTGTCTGTCTGTGTGTGTGTGTGTGTGTGTGTGTATGTGTGTGTTTGCATGTCTGTGTAAGTGTGTGAAGAAAATGCTCATCGCAACGGAGTCGATTTCCTTCTTAGTAAACGTGCCAAAGATGCTCTTATTGGTTATAACCCCATTAGCTCTCACATTATCACCAGCAGATTCAAGGGCCAGCCAGCCAATATCTCGATCATCCAGGCTTATGCCACAACATCTGGGAGCACGGAGGAGGAAATAGAACAATCCTACGACCAAATTGAAGAAGTCCTGGGCAGTATGCCACGCAAAGATATCCATCCTCTTATGGGTGACTGGAACGCCAAGGTAGGCAATGACAACACTGGATACGAAGAGATAATGGGTCGCTATGGGTATGGAGCCCGTAACGAGCGAGGTACTAGACTACTCGCATTTGCCATTAAACACAACATGTACATCACAAATACTCGTTTCGACAGAAAAGCTGCAGAAAATGGACATGGCAATCTTCTGGTGGCCAAATACAAAAACATGATCGATCTTATCTTAATTGATTAAAGATGGAAAACCGCAATCTGTAATTGTTGGTGCTATCAAGGTGCTGACATCATGTCAGATCACAGTCTAGTGATGAGTAAACTCAAAACCCGCCTCAAGAGAAACTCACACCACAAAGTTAAAGTCAAACACGACATTGGCAGACTCGAGGAGAACAGCATCCTCAATTCCTTCCAAACTGAGCTTAGGAAAAACATTGAGCAGATGAATCACACGAATGACATCAAGGAGCGCACAAACAACTTATACCAAGCCATAAACGATGCCACCAAAAAATCCATCCCACTAAAGAGATGTGCACAAACACCCTGGATATCAGATAACACCGTGAGACTGGCGGACCGCAAAAGAGAACTTAAAAGCAACATGAACCAATCCCAATAGAAACATGCTGAATAAAGAAGACAATGCAACATGGTTCGGACACGCTAGAAAGGACAAAGAGAAGTGGTTGAAATTCAAATGCCAAAGTATCGAGAACAGCGCTCAAGAGAATCATTGCCGCGAAACCTATAAGCTGATCAAAGATCTTAATTGTAAGTTCCAACCTCGCCAATTGACAATCAAAGATGAATCAGGCAACATACTCCAATCAAAAGTCCTTAACCGTTGGACAAGTTACTGCAACTCTCTCTTTATCCTCCGGTAGGTCGGAGTTCGAATCCGGCCGCGTCATACCATAAGACGTTAAAATTTGGCAGTTGTTGCTTCCTGCTTGGCGCTCAGCATCAAAAGGATAGAACAATGCAATAACTGGCGCTGCACAGTGGCGACAGGTGCCTAGCGCACAAAGCAAATTTCAATGTATGTAATGTACTTTGACAATAAAGAGTTGTTTGTTTGATATGTTAGATAAAATTGCACCGGTAGTTGAAGATCACTCCGACGACATAATGCTTGATGAGGTAAGGATAGCAATGAAACAGCTCAAACCCCATAAAAGTCCTGATACTGACAACATCACTGGAGAAATTCTCCAGGCCGGTGGTGATGGCCTTGTCAAAGAAATCCACAAACTTTGCAATGAAATTTGGTCTGCAGAGTACATCCCTGATGAATGGACAAAAGCAATTATTGTCACTATTCCAAAGAAAGGAGATCTCACAATGTGTAATAACTACCGAACTCTTTCCCTGATAAATCACATGACGAAGATCCTTCTCAGTATTAGTTTTAAACGCTTGAAAAGCAGAACAGAGCCCTTTCTAGCTGAGGAACAAGCTGGATTCCAGCATGATAGAAGTGTGGTGCAGCAGATACTCATCCTCAGACTACTGGCAGAGAGAGTCATCAGAGAGAACAGCATTTAACTGTTTCATCGACTTTCAGAAGGCGTTGGACACTATTATTCATGACGTAATTTGGGCAGTACTTAAATCCTACGGCGTTGATCCCAAACTGATTAGAATGCTCAAAGCTATCTATGTAAGCTCTAAAGCAGCAGTGCGCCTTGATAACGGAATCGGCGAATGGTTCAATCAAGAACTTGGGTCCAGACAAGGTGACCCACTGTCGCCAACCATATTTATTATCTACTTAGAAAGAATAATGCAGGAGATCCAAGAAAGTGGGAGTGGCATCTCAATTCATGGTTATAAAATCAACAACCTGTGCTTCGCTGACGACATCGATGTTATTGAGGCCGACATGGATTCCCTCCAGGAAGATGTCAACACCATCAACGAGAAAGGCAGCAAAATGGGTTTGAAAATCAACATCAAAAAGACCAAGACAATGGTTTTTGGGAGTGAAGATGCCCTCAATATAAATATCACTGTTAATGGAGAACAAATCGAAAATGTCACTGAGTTCAAATATCTTGGCAGCCTTTTCACTCATGACAATAACTGCAACCGAGAGATAGCGAGGAGGATTGGTAAAGCTTATGGAGCACTTGGGGGTTTTAACAAAGTGTGGAACAGTTCAATGATAAGCATCGAGACAAAACTCCAAATACTGCACACATGCGTTTTTAGTGTCCTTCTTTATGCAGCAGAAACCTGGGTGATGACCAAAACCACAATGAAGAAGTTTCAAGCCTTTGAAATGGCATGCTACCACAGAATACTCAACATCAGTTGGTTCCACAGAGTCAGAAACAAAGATATCATTGACCAATTGAACACCAAGACCAACATCACCCAAACTATCATCAAACGTAAACTCGTTTTTTTTGGCCACATCTGTAGGATGCACGACTCACGACTTGTTAAACAGGTTGAAGGTACAAACAAAAGGGGCAGACCTAGAACAAGATGGACTGATAACATCAGAGACTGGTGCAACAACAGCATCCAAGTACTTGACAACAGAGCGCAAGACCGATCCTGCTGGCATAGTATTGTGAAGACAGCCTCCGACACCAACAAGCTCTGGACCCATGGAGACTAATGATTAATGATGTAAGTGTGTGAGTGCTCGTGTGTTTGGGTGAGTGTGTGTGTGTGTGTGTGGGGGGGGGTATGTGTTTTGTGTATGCGTGTATGTATGCTTGGGTATGTGCAAGTGTGTGTGTGTGTGTGAGAGAGAGAGAGAGAGAGAGAGAGAGTGTGAGTGTTTCTGTGAGAGTATGTGTATGGTTGAGTGTCTATGCACGTGTCTGTGTGTGTGGGGGGGGCAAGGGGGGTACGTGTGTGTGCTTGTATTTGTGTATATGAGTGTGTGTGTGTGTGTGTGTGTGTGTGAGAGAGAGAGAGAGAGAGAGAGAGAGTTTGTGGGATTAAGTGAATTTGTGTGTGGGAGTGTGTCTGTGTGTGCATTTGTGTAGGCAATTATGTGTGTGTGTGTGTGTGTGTGTGTGTGTGTGTGTGTGTGTGTGTGTGAATGTGTGCGCGGGGTATGTGCAAGCGTGTATTTGTATGTCCATCTGTGTGTGTGCGAGTGTGTGTTTGTGTCTGGGTGAGTATGTGCAAGCGTGTTTTTGTATGCTTGTGTGTGTTTGTGTCTGGGTGAGTATGTGCCTGAGTGTGTGTGTGTGTGTGTGTGTGTGTGTGTGTGCAGTGTGTGTGTGTGTGTGTGTGTGTGTGAGAGAGAGAGAGAGAGAAAGAGTGTGTGTTTCTGTGTAAGTGGGTTTGTGTATGGTTGAGTGTCTATGCACGTGTCTGTGTGTGTGGGGGTAAGGTGTGTATGTGTGTGTGCTTGTATTTGTGTATGTGAGTGTGTGTGTGTGTGTGTGTGTGTGTGTGTGTGTGTGAGAGAGAGAGAGAGAGAGAGAGAGAGAGAGAGTTTGTGTGAGTAAGTGAATTTGTGTGTGGGAGTGTGTCTGTGTGTGCATTTGTGTAGGCAATTATGTGTGTGTGTGTGTGTGTGTGTGTGTGTGAATGTGTGCTGAGGTATGTGCAAGCGTGTATTTGTATGTCCATCTGTGTGTGTGCGAGTGTGTGTTTGTGTCTGGGTGAGTATGTGCAAGCGTGTTTTGTATGTTTGTGTGTGTTTGTGTCTGGGTGAGTATGTGCAAGTGTGTGTTTGTGTCTGGGTGAGTGTGTGTGTGTGTGTGTGTGTGTGTGCGAGTGTGTGTGTGTGTGTGTGTGTGTGTGTGTGTGTGTGTGTGTGTGTGTGAGAGAGAGAGAGAGAGAGAGTGTGTGTTTCTGTGTAAGTGGGTTTGTGTATGGTTGAGTGTCTATGCACGTGTCTGTGTGTGTGGGGGTAAGGTGTGTATGTGTGTGTGCTTGTATTTGTGTATGTGAGTGTGTGTGTGTGTGTGTGTGTGTGTGTGTGTAAGAGAGAGAGAGAGAGAGAGTTTGTGTGAGTAAGTGAATTTGTGTGTGGGAGTGTGTCTGTGTGTGCATTTGTGTAGGCAATTATGTGTGTGTGTGTGTGTGTGTGTGTGTGTGTGTGTGTGTGTGTGTGTGTGTGTGAATGTGTGTGCGGGGTATGTGCAAGTGTGTTTTTGTATGTCCATCTGTGTGTGTGGGAGTGTGTGTTTGTGTCTGGGTGAGTATGTGCAAGCGTGTTTTTGTATGTTTGTGTGTGTTTGTGTCTGGGTGAGTGTGTGCTTGAGTGTGTGTTTGTGTCTGGGTGAGTGTGTGTGTGTGTGTGTGTGTGTGTGTGTGTGTGCGAGTGTCTGTTTGTGTCTGGGTGAGTGTGTGTGCGAGTGTTTGTTTGTGTCTGTATGTGTGTGTGTGTGTGTATGTGCGGAAGGCATGTGCAAGCGTGTTTTTGTATGTTTGTGTGTGTTTGTGTCTGGGTGAGTGTGTGTGTGTGTGTGTGCGTGAGATGTAGTGTGTGTTTGTGTCTGGGTGAGTGTGTGTGTGTGTGTGTGTGTGTGTGTGTGTGTGTATGTGTGTGCAAGTGTGTGTTGGTGTCTGGGTGAGTGTGTTGGTGTCTGGGTGAGTGTGTGTTTGTGTGTGTGTGAATGTGCGGAAGGTATGTGCAAGCGTGTTTTTGTATGTTTGTGTGTGTTTGTGTCTGGGTGAGTGTGTGCGCAAGTTTATGTTTGTGTTTTGGTGTGTGTGTGCGAGTGTGTGCGAGTGTGTGCGAGTGTTTGTTTGTGTCTGGGTGAGTGTGTGTGCGAGTGTGTGTTTGTGTCTGGGTGAGTGTGTGTGTGTGTGTGTGTGTGTGTGTGTGTGTGTGAATGTGTGCTGGGTATGTGCAAGCGTGTATTTGTATGTCCATCTGTGTGTGTGCGAGTGTGTGTTTGTGTCTGGGTGAGTATGTGCAAGCGTGTTTTTGTATGCTTGTATGTGTTTGTGTCTGGGTGAGTATGTGCGCGAGTGTGTGTGTGGGTGTGTGTGTGTGTGTGCGAGTGTGTGTGTGTGTGTGTGCGAGTGTGTGTGTGTGTGTGTGTGTGTGTGAGAGAGAGAGAGAGAAAGAGTGTGTGTTTCTGTGTAAGTGGGTTTGTGTATGGTTGAGTGTCTATGCACGTGTCTGTGTGTGTGGGGGGGGTAAGGTGTGTACGTGTGTGTGCTTGTATTTGTGTATATGAGTGTGTGTGTGTGTGTGTGTGTGTGTGTGAGAGAGAGAGAGAGAGAGAGAGAGAGAGAGAGTTTGTGTGAGTAAGTGAATTTGTGTGTGGGAGTGTGTCTGTGTGTGCATTTGTGTAGGCAATTATGTGTGTGTGTGTGTGTGTGTGTGTGTGTGAATGTGTGCGCGGGGTATGTGCAAGCGTGTATTTGTATGTCCATCTGTGTGTGTGCGAGTGTGTGTTTGTGTCTGGGTGAGTATGTGCAAGCGTGTTTTTGTATGTTTGTGTGTGTTTGTGTCTGGGTGAGTATGTGCAAGTGTGTGTTTGTGTCTGGGTGAGTGTGTGTGTGTGTGTGTGTGCGAGTGTGTGTGTGTGTGTGTGTGTGTGTGTGTGTGTGTGTGAGAGAGAGAGAGAGAGAGTGTGTGTTTCTGTGTAAGTGGGTTTGTGTATGGTTGAGTGTCTATGCACGTGTCTGTGTGTGTGGGGGGTAAGGTGTGTATGTGTGTGTGCTTGTATTTGTGTATGTGAGTGTGTGTGTGTGTGTGTGTGTGTGTGTGTGTAAGAGAGAGAGAGAGAGAGAGAGAGTTTGTGTGAGTAAGTGAATTTGTGTGTGGGAGTGTGTCTGTGTGTGCATTTGTGTAGGCAATTATGTGTGTGTGTGTGTGTGTGTGTGTGTGTGTGTGTGTGTGTGTGTGTGAATGTGTGTGCAGGGTATGTGCAAGTGTGTTTTTGTATGTCCATCTGTGTGTGCGAGTGTGTGTTTGTGTCTGGGTGAGTATGTGCAAGCGTGTTTTTGTATGTTTGTGTGTGTTTGTGTCTGGGTGAGTGTGTGCGCGAGTGTGTGTTTGTGTCTGGGTGAGTGTGTGTGTGTGTGTGTGTGTGTGTGTGCGAGTGTGTGTTTGTGTCTGGGTGAGTGTGTGTGCGAGTGTTTGTTTGTGTCTGTATGTGTGTGTGTGTGTGAATGTGGGGAAGGTATGTGCAAGCGTGTTTTTGTATGTTTGTGTGTGTTTGTGTCTGGGTGAGTGTGTGTGTGTGTGTTTGTGTCTGGGTGAGTATATGTGCGAGTGTGTGTTTGTGTCTGGGTGAGTGTGTGTGAGTGTGTGTTTGTGTCTGGGTGAGTGTGTGTGTGTATGTGTGTGTGTGTGTGTGCGTGTGTGTGTGTGCGAGTTTATGTTTGTGTTTTGGTGTGTGTGTGTGTGTGTGTGTGCGAGTGTG
Organism: Plotosus lineatus; assembly: GCA_024760905.1. Taxonomy (NCBI): domain Eukaryota; kingdom Metazoa; phylum Chordata; class Actinopteri; order Siluriformes; family Plotosidae; genus Plotosus; species Plotosus lineatus. The sequence continues at coordinate 602,286 of CM045731.1, forward strand.
TGCAGAGTGTTTGTTTGTGTCTGGGTGAGTGTGTGTGCGAGTGTATGTTTGTGTCTAGGTGAGTGTGTGTGTGTGTGTGTGTTTGGGTCTGTGTCAGTGTGTGTGTGTGTTTCTGTGTATGTGTTGGTGTGTGTGTGTGTGTGTGTGTGTGTGTGCGAGTGTGTGTGTGTGTGTGTGTGTGTGCGAGTGTGTGTTTGTGTCTGGGTGTGTGTGTG